>CAEFZX010014345.1:0-86781 GCA_903066825.1 Alfaro cultratus | reverse complement strand
CCATGTGCAGTACTGACAAGGACCTGGTGTTTTCAATCTACCTTAATGGGAAGGTCCATGGTTGAGAAGGAGGGGAGGTGTTTTGTTTTTTTTATTTTTGTTTGGTACCAGCTTGTTTTGTTATGAAATTGTTAGTTGTAATTTTGTAAATATTTGTTTAGGTATATTGTTTAGCACAAATGTTCTTTTTCTTCTACCTGGAAATGTAATTGTCTCCGCCCCTTAATTAGGGCTGGCCATGCTTTAAAAGCCAGGTGGTTTGAATCAGTCGGGGTGTGCTCCCTCCTGTTGTTTGCAATGCTGTCAGGCTGTGTATAGGCTGTTTTGAAGATGTTTGAATAATAATATAAAGAAAAGAAAAGAAAAATCTCGGGGACCTGTCTGTTTTTGCATCACCCAACCAACAGGATGCTTCAGTTATGTTAGATTTTTTATTTTTTTATTTTTTTTTTTAGCTTTTTGTTATTTTGAAGATAATGTTTAGCGTGTGGCAATGAGCCCCAGATCTTCTTATTGGAGCTGATCCGCCTTCCCTCATAAGTTTTACTTTTTTCTGTGCTTTTCCTTTTTCAGATGTTCGGAGGCTGATGCTGATTTCAAATTCTGGTCACAAGACGCACAGTAGCACACGAAAAAAAGTTTGACCGTATCACTCCAGTCCCAAAATATTTCCCCCTGGATTCCAAAACAAACTATATCTCAAAAAGTTTTATTGCAAAATGATAAAATATTCAGTGACTGTGCACTCTCTTCTATGTATGTGACAGACAGACTTCGATTTCTGACATTTATGGTATGCTACAATAACAGGCTTGAAAACTACTGTGTCACAACAATGTGTTATTTTTATAAAATGGTTCCCAAGATAATGTTAGAAACTTCAATTCTCTAGAGTTTAGACATTTTTCATCTACTCCTCAAGGATTGTTTTCATTGAATTTTATTAAAGGGTTCCATTTAGCTATAGTTTTTTTGTTTATTTTATTTTATTTGTATTTTTATATGATGACATGGGGGGGAATAAACTTGCTCATGATTCCATCTATCCGACCTTGTACAATTGTGTCTTTGAAATTCATCAAGCTGAATGATACCCAGGGGGCTTTAGGTTACAAAAATACATTTTCACTTTGACTTTGACTTTAGTCAGGGAGCTCTGGGGATGCCTTGCAGTACTTGGAACAAGGGCATTGAAAACAGTGATTGTCACAGGCTAAAGACAACAATATGTAATCAAAAAAGAGTCCCATTTCTTACAGCTACTCAGGAAAGGCATGTAAACACATCATTTAAGAGAGAAAGATATGTTTACTTGATTTTCACAGAAGTTTAGAAGTACTGAAAAGAACAAAGTTACTCAACTCAACTTGTATGCATCTACAATAAGTTCATTTATTGAAAAGCTGAAAACTGGAGCAAAGGGGAGACAACGGGACAAAGAAGTTCATCTTGCCATCAAGTGAAGTGAGAAGGATGGTAAGGAAAGTAAAAAAAGCTAAAGAATCATTATTGTACTTCTAATATACACAGCAATTGTAATGAATTTTAAAACACAATTCGAATGGGAATTAAATTAAACAGATCAGAAGCAACTGCAGACAGCATCTGAATTATCGGTGGTTTTGCATTTCAAACTGAAGAGGAGAATCTGGTGCCAGAGGAGTAACTTTATCAGCACATTTTTCAAAGCAGAAAGATATTCCTCTGTATCATTTGAATCTTCTGTATAAAAAAAGTCAATGAGTGAAACTGTGAAAGAGCTGAGGCAGCAGGATGTGAGCACCCGCAGTGTTGAGTATATGAAATGGGAGAAGAAATATAACATCGTCAGCGATGTGTACTTCCCAACATTATTTGCATCATAACCGCTTCAAAGTGCTCAACAGTCCGGTGAGCTGAATTTGTAGAGCAACCAAGCTTGACCTTCATAGATCTTGCCAATAAAAGATGAGTTTCAAAGGTTTAATATAACAAATATCACTTTGTCTATTGTGATCTGTCCAAAGATTCTTTTGTTTGCATGTAAGGGACTTTTTCCCCTTTTCTGATCCAAACATTGAGCCTTTAGCTCATTCTTTTTCACAAAGAATATTTCATCAGACAGAATGTGTGAAAAAGTCTCACTTCCTTAAACCACTTAAGCACACAAAGAGAAGTATTTCAATTTTTTTTTGTGTTCCTGTTCAAATTTTTGCTGTGAAATTGAAGCTCAGAGAGTACTTGAATGTAGAACAAAGTTTTGGAGACCTGTGATCAAAGACGATAGAAAATATCTTCACTTGTGTGTGTATTGTGTGGCAATTGTACTTGGTTACCATCTGCAGTTTGTACTTTGTGTTAGTTTATATTTCTCTCAGCGTCATCTGATGCGTAAGACTCCTTCACTCCTCGGTGAAGTCCTGAGTGTAACACTCTCCGGCAAACACTTGCTGCATTGTTTTTTTAATGTTGTTATTAAGCCACAGTGATGACATGAGCATAGTCACAGCACATTTCGCCACAGCAGGATGTCATCACCACTTAGTGCAAACGCAAGTTGACACTGTTGCTGATCACTGTGTGGGAAAAAGCAAAGAGAAGTTAGTTTTCTCACAAAACCAAAAACGGAGATAGAAAAAGCAATGGAGCCTTTAAATGCCCCCTTTGTTGTCAGCACATTTTCTTTTGTCTCATGCAAACACACAAACAAACAGTCGTCTGCGTATGCAACACACAGCAACATTTCTCATCCTCCTTTAATGGGGGGGACATTAGTGTGTCCTTGGAGACCAGGTAGACTGTGATGTAGTAGGCGATCTGTCCGGGCCCCGGGAGATAAATGAAATAATCTCCTGGATGGGTAGTGGTGCTGACAAACCGTGATGCTACACACTGGGGACAATACTTTGGACTGCAAGTTTTTTGTACAGAGCTGTTGTGAACATAATACTGGATTATAGATCTGTTCTTGTTGTTTTTGCTCAAAGGCAACTGCAGGCAAGATGGGAAGGGATTGGATTGATTTAACTGGTTTTGCTAAAACAATTAAGAAAACGCAATGAGAAATGTTCCTGTAATGCTTCTCTCTTGGAGAACATCTACACCATGTGAGGTACTGTTGCAGAGCTGGAGAGCTTCTGCACTGACAGGCTGCTGCTTAAATGAACAAAAGGCAGCTACATTAGATCCTTTTAGACTCTGTGATCATCACTGCTCCCAACAAACACAATACTCCATCCAAAATCCTTGTTTTCTTTTGACAGATCCATATGATTTTAATATTACCTGTAATCTCCAGTAAGAGCACAATTTTGCACATCCTGAGCAATCTATATGTTATTTTATTTATTTCTATTTGTATGCTTCCACTTGCATGTCACATGAACATGTTTTAGAAACAACTACATCGAGGGATAATAAAGAACAAATGTATTCTATTTTTAACTTATTCAGTATAGATTGTCTAGAAATTTGCATGGTAAAGTACCAGAATATGTAATGTAGTCTTTAAAAGAAAAATAAGTATGTTTAGTTTAAATGCTGCAATGAGGGAATGAATGTGGCTTTTTATCCAATAACTGTAAAGTTTTGGATAAAACATTCCTTTTGGTATCCAGAGCTCCAAAAACAACTGATTGGTGGCAGACTAATATGATTCATGGACATTATGTTAAAGCTCTGCATTTAAATAGTTTATTTTGTGCAAAGAAATGAATAAGCCTATATTGGTTTAGGCTTTGCATGTTTTATTTAATCATTTGTTAAAAGTAAGTCTTAAATCACCTAAACATTTTTCATTCTGTTGTCTTTTTCCTGCAACTTTAAACTTTC
Organism: Alfaro cultratus; assembly: GCA_903066825.1. Lineage (NCBI taxonomy): Eukaryota > Metazoa > Chordata > Actinopteri > Cyprinodontiformes > Poeciliidae > Alfaro > Alfaro cultratus. The sequence goes on along the minus strand of CAEFZX010014345.1, from coordinate 82,971 downwards.
AAATCATAACTCAAACAAAGTGGTCTTTATGGCACTTAGACTTGATTTTTATCAATTTGTATTGCATTAATTAGCATTTTTAAGTTTTATAATTTGACACGAGGCACCTAATGGTTAAATGTACAGAAGGATTTCATTAGGTAAGGAAAAGTAGCCATCTAATTTAGTTTTGGTTTTTGGATGGTGTTTCTAAAACCCAAATTATGTGGATTGTAAAAAAAAATAAAATAACTGAGAAGAACTGAAGTGGTGAATTATTGATGTTATTGCGTACACCATCTTTCTGTGCATCATTTAAGAGGAAGAATATAACACTGGCATCGGTTTATACCTGAATATTGCTTCCTGAAGCACAGGGAGAGGCTTGGAATAAAGGAGCATATTCATTAATAATTAATACATGATGAGAGGTTTTATGATCATCTCAGCATTTCTTTCTTTTAACAAAAAGAAAATCTAGTAATAACATAAAAAAAATCAGACTCTGCCATCCTGATAATTGACTTTTGATAAGATTTTGGTTATTTATATTACAGGAAAAAAAGATAAAGAGAACTAAAAGCTACAATTAATGACGCAATTAATTGTTCTATCTTTTTGAAAGCCTCTTTGGCAGCTCTGGCTGCAATCAGAAATAAAAACGAGCAATTTGCAAGCATCAAAACAAAAAGAGCACTACAGTAGGACTCAGTCAGGCCTGCACTGTGTAACACTAGCTGCAGCATCCTGAATGAGCTATGGGAGCTGAAGGCAACCCACTGCAGGGCCAAAGGAATTAAAGAGCTGAAAAGAAAAAAAAAAGCAGTTGGCAGAATTGCTGATGGAAAACAGGCTGACTTCGGGAAGTGAAGCTCATTCTTGCAGGAATGGAGTGTGTGTATATAAAATGAAATTGTGCTTAGTTTGTTCCTAATTTATTCTCTTAGGGGAATGTGCCATGAAGCCCATAAATCTTCTCTTGAAAATTATTTTTTTAAAATGTTGATGTGACAAAATTAATTTTGTGATATGAGCATTAGCACTTTGGTAAGGTATTGGATGTATTTCAAAAACAAATTTATAGCAGCTAGAGGTTAGGAAGGTTTTAAAACATGCCCTCTCACAAACTAACTGGGGTTTTATGGAAATATAATTTGGCAGAATGTTCTGGTAGTTCTTCTCACCTGATTCATTTACTGTTTTCTTTAGAGCCCCACTGGCTGCAAAGTGCTCTTAAATAAAAATGATTTGCTATGGCGACCAGACCAATCTCAACATCTTGGCAGAGAAATATGGAGTAGATAAGGGGTAAACACATCACTACCTCTGAGAAATGTGGACAGGGGAAAGACTTGGCAACAATCACAAATGAAAAACAGTTTTTTGTTGTTGTTTATTCAAGAAGTAACAGAAAGAATAAATCTCTCCTTGTTGAACCAACCATAGACATGTAGCTCAATCGGTTTTGACCACTGACAACGGCCTGTAGCCAGTTAGCTTCAGCTAATTATCCAAATTTGCCTTTGATGATTAGAATTGGTTATAAACATCTGGAGATACCGTTGTGTACATTGAGCTGATTGCCTTACCTTTCTCTGTAACTAGTTTGTCAATTGTTAAATCACGTTCTCAGGCAATTTCAATGCGCATTTTATTTTGAGTGGATCTTATTGCCAAGCAGGAGTGTGTGGTACGGTGCTAAACTGGTACTGATCAGACTAAGACTAATTTATTTCATTCAGTGATTATAAAAAGGTAGCACATAAAGATTAGAGGTGGGGTACCTCAAAACTCCAAAGCTTCAGTCAACTTTTATTCAAGATGTTTGTCATATTTCTTCCTATTTCTGTGATTATGTCTCATATTATTATGTTTTTTGAGATGCTTTAAGTTTCTAATGCATAAACGTGTTTCTAACGTAAAAAATCATTTCTGCACCAATTGATTTTGCTGTGTTGGTTTCCATATATATATATATATATATATATATATATATATATGGAAAAAAGAGACATTTTCTTTACTTTGGAGATACTTCAACATTGTTCTTGTGAACATCAAGATGTAAAGCCGGCACTGGTTCATACATAATGTGAGAATGGTCTGTCAGACCACTAAATGTTATCTTTATTGTTGTCCCTCTTCCAATTTCAAGTGCTCACATTTCTCCTTGCAGCTGCTTGTCCTCATTTATTTTTAGCTTCAAGCTCCATTTTCTATTGATTGCATCTGCTCTGTGTTTTGCGTGGAGAACTTGGAGCGGTGCCACGTTTCTTTGGCTCGTCATTGTCCTTGAGAATGCCATGACACAAGGTACACATCATATCTCAGCCTCATGCTATCAGAGTCAAGAGCTTTCACTATTCCCTTTTTTATTCAGCGTAGGAATGTTTTATCACTTAATTATTAAGTAATTAAACAGGGCTTGATAAATTTATGTTCTAATGCACTTCTACAATAATTAACGCTTAAATGGATTCAGTAGGTATTTGTGGGTCAGCCACAGATGTGGGATGGCCAGAATAATGGAGAAAACACATTTTCACACGATGATGACGGGATCCAGCAGTTTGTACACAGGATGTAGATATGCAAGAATAGAAACAGAATCACATTCCCTGCAGATTCCCAAAGGCTTAGAGATATCTGGCCACATCAGCATCACAGATACTGAAGCAAGTCCCTCCTCACTTGCCTGCTTTTTTCCTTTCTGTACATTTGCTTGCTCCTGTTATCGTCCCCTATTCACCCGCACTCCCAAGGAAGGTAACAGAGTTTTAAATTGATCCCATAGAGACTTTTCTACCTTATATCCTTACATGTGTAAATGTATCAGAGATTATAGGATTTAGTAAAATTTCGACCAACAATGTACATAATATGAGCAGATGAACCATCTTCTGTCCTTCCTTGCTATAGTGACAACTGATGAGTTAATACATTTTGAGTATTTTGCTAGGCTATCTTCCCTGCCTTTTCCATCCAAAAATTGGTTAAGATGACAGATATCTAAAATCACTTCTACCAAAGATTATCTAATAAATAGTCTTTATCTACTAGATACAGATTACGCAAAAATCATTTGAGGTGAAAAATGAAACATTTGTATTGTTTACTAAAGTAAGGGAAACATACATTTTAAAAAGCCTCATAATAGAAAACCACCTGGATTTGGAAATAAAAATCCATCCATGCAAAGACCCCAAATTTGACCTATAAAAGTCAACATTACATTTGTTATGCTTCAAGCATGAATTTAAGTCTACACATGTCAAGGTCCTCGTGTGAATAATCTGATTTTGTCTATTTGAGGCAGCTTTGAAATCATATTTAGCTGTAACTATAAAAAATAATAATGGATATGGGAAGCCTGGAATAAGGACAAATCTTATTTAAATTGTCTTGCTTTTTCTTTTCTCTCTCAGATTGAATTAGACATTAAAACGTGGGCCTGGACCATAAAGTCTCTTTTCTTTAATTTGAGAAACTTAAAGTAAATCTTATGATCTAATCAACTTGGATACATTTTTGGACATTTAATGCCTTGTTACAAACCTCTTTTTTCAGCTGAACTAGTATTTTTATTGTATTTTTTTTTTTTTACTTTCTGTGTTACTTTTGAGTAATTAGTGGAGATTATTGCTGGTATTTCTAAGTGGATCTCATTTTGAATGATTATACATTTTATTCATGTCTACATTTATTAATAGCTCTTATATAATTTACTGAAAATCTCTGTCTGATGTTTGCAATATTTTTCTAATAATTTCAACTAGATTACAATCTTGATAAAAAAAAATAAAGAAGTTTTCTTATGAGAAAGAAGTTCATTTTCATACAGAAGCATGTGAATGTTTAAATGGATGGATGACTAATCGTATCGTAAAGGCTTTGGAGTCCTCTCACTTAATACAAATTCAACCTATTTACCATTTTGTGCTTCTTTTCGAATGATATATGTATACAAATTATAATCAAGAATTAATTTAGCAAACTGATTTTGATTATGAAACCGACTGGCTTTTGAATATTCAGTATAGAATAATGGAGAAACTCTACACACTGTAGAAAACACTGTGAAAACTATTGCCTGTCTACAATAAATGTATGACCAGTTAATGTTGAACACTACCAGATGCTAAGCAGCTAAAATACTAATTCTCACCTCCGTGAACGGATTTGCTCTCTATTGTGAATTAAAGTACAAACACAACCCAGTGACATCAGGCATCATTTCCCCATCTCATCATTTCCTATTTCAACCTGTGGAGGAGAAAGTCAGATCAGTGAAATCAGAACATGTTGCTGCACAGCTTAAAATGGAGGTCTGCGGCGAACAACAAAGACTCTGCTGATGTCTTCTCTGATACAAAGGAACACACTTTAAAGGCTTTATTTACTGAGCCTCATTTTTTAGAGGAAATAGTGAGGAACAAGGAGACCATTGAGCGATTTGGTGAGAGGAGGGGAAGTTGGGCAGGCCTGGCATTTGGTCTGGCATTCAACAAGGGGGCTGATTAGAGGCAGCATCAGGGCCTAAATAGAGACATGCATGGCTGAGCTCAGCAGGGGATTGTGTAATTTTAGTTTTTTTGTCAAACAGTAAACAATGATATATTTTTTTTCTTTTTTTCTTAGCACAAGTTTACTAATTTGATGTTAACATTTATAGGTGTTACAGTTGAGGCATTGCAGTCTTTTCCTTTCCAGTAAAAACATTTTTAGGGGGTGCTCAGAAAATACACTGAAACTGATTAAAATAATACTTTGGATCTATGTTGCCACATTTTTTGAGTTTTCCACAACAGACACTGTGCTGCTGTAAATGAAATGTTAATGTAGGCAGGTTGTGTATTTTGGGATGATTCAAGCATTGAATTATTATATCTTTTTTTGTCCCTTTGGGTGTTTTGTGCCATTGAGTCCAGTTAAAGTTTTTTTTTTTTCATGTCTCTCTGTTGTCTTTTCAGTTTGATTCCAATATACAACGTTCATTTGTTTGCACTTTTAGTTTCATTCATGCCTCTGGCTTGTGATTGCTGCGATCTTGGAAGTGACCCATAGAGCAAAATGCTAAATAGATGGTTCAAAGGTTTCATTTAAAATTTCTGTGCTTGAATTTATAATGTTCTACACATGTTTTGACTTTTTCCCTTCTCCCATTTTTTGTTGTCTGCTAAATGCTTCTATTTACTGTAATCACCCACTAGGATATTACTGATTCTACTCTACTACTGTTAATGTGTGTTTTTACAACACCTTTATTTCCCCCCTGCTGTCCTTGTTACACCCTGTGCTGAGAGTGGAAATACATTAGTAATAATATGGATTGTGGCACAGTAGGGCCAAATAGGTCATTGCATTCAGTGTATCTGCCTGTTACATAAAGCCTAAGTAGAGTTTGACACGGCCACTAAGACCTGACCGTGATATGACCGCTCCGCTGTCACAATGACCCGGGTTTTCATTAAAACACAAACAAAAACAGTCAAAAGGAAGGAAGTAAATAAGCCAACATTACAACCGTGACAAATACAAATGACAACATTTGTCAGTATTTCTAAAATTTTTATTTTTAGCTGGTTTACACTTTTACACAAGTTTGATTTTTGATCCAAACTGACTGGGAAGTTTAAAAGAGAACAACCAGGAAACAGTTTCAGAACATATTAGTTCTCTCGTGGATCTTGTGCAAGGACTTGGAGCACAGAGAGGGTTTTCTCTGGTTGCGTTATCTAAAAATAAACTTGCACCCTTGCATAATAACTGAGCCAGTGTGAGAGCAAAAGTTGATTGCCAGCAGGTCCTGACCAGCTTCAGCCTCTAAGGAACACGATGTTCACTAGCAGCGTCAGAGACCTGACTGACCAGCATTTATGGAATATTTGGAGGACAATTACAGTATTCTGACCTAGTGAAGTTAGTTTATTAATATAGTGCCACTTCACAACAAATGTTACCTTAAGCAACTACAAAAAACAAACAAAACCAGTTGATACAATAAATTAAATTAAATTCATATAGAGAGATTCAAAGTTTGTTACATGCAATCTGATTTGATCCTAGTTATAAAACCATGTTGTCAAGTTCAGTTCATTATTATGGGTCTAAGAAGCTGCACTGTTTCCACTGAACATATGGCATCAGTTGATAGTTGATATCATTGTGGAGTCATTTACCTTTGCAGCAATCCCTCATACTGAGCATTCATGTGGTTATACAGGAAATGAAACACTCCCTTTTAAGAGAAATAATCTCCATCAGAAACTGTCTGACTGTGAGTTGAACCCCCATCTACCGGGGGTTCAAGACACAGAAAACTCACAGAAGCACTTGCTCAGGAATACCTTCTGTCAAATCAAAAGTAAAGACTTCATGGTAGCCATAGTGAGTTTATCCAGGCGTAAAACAAAGGTAACAAACCAACCCACCATCCAACAAATAAATAAATTCATCTGCATTTGATTTGAAGCACTTGTGTCTACCCGTTTCCTCCCCTTCATCTCTAAAATTGCCTTCGTGCAGTGTTCCCTGCCATTGAATCCCTCATCAATCACCACTCCTGATCCATCTCATCCATCTCACAGGCCAGGGTCCCCTACCTCATTCTGTGCTCATAAATCAGCAGGCGAATGCATTCTAAACAGCATCTGTCTTTTTGTTTTCGTCCTCCGGCCTTTGCTAATCAGCGGGCATGTTTGTTGCATGAATCTTCACCGTGCAACCCTCAGCATGCACAGCACAGACCACCTGTATGCATAGGCTGTGTGTGCACAATGTGAGAAAAGCAAAAGAGCATTGTTTTCCATGTTTTATCTCTCGGGGAAGCTGCCTGGTGGATAGTTTTCTGTCAGGCTCACATAACGTCGGCCGCATGTGTGCAGGAGCACGTATTGGAGCAGGAGACAGATGGAGCGGCACTCTCACTCTGAGGAGATTTAAGGGATCAAGACGAAGGGCGAAAGCAAAGAGGGAGGTGGAGGGACCGTGAGAATGGTTACTGTGGTAACCGTGACATCATCGGAAGATTGTGCAATGGGAATTTTGTTTGAGTGGAGGTGAAGGCAAGCAAGGGTCTTAAGGTAACACAAGGAGTCACATAACGAACTTAAACGGACAGAACTGAACTCTCGGCTTTTGGAAAAAAGAACAGGAAAACTGATATTTGTTCTTAAGTTGTTTTCTCTCTCTCTCTCTCTGTTGAATCTGTCTTGCTGTGCATTCCTCTGTCGTGGGTGGCTGCTGTAACAGCTCTTAGTTACGTCAGCATGCTGATAACACACTGTGGTCCTGTGGAGGGGAATAGTAGGATCCAGATTGCTTAGTCATTTTGCATTTTGTTATTATTTTCAGGCATAAAAACAAAGGAAATGGGACACTGCAGAGAACAATGTCACCATTAATGCATTTGTAAAACAAAGTGTCCCAAAAAGCATTTAGATTCCACTACAAGGGACAATGATAAATAATAATGATAAATAATGGAATAAGTATAACATTTTCTATATTTTATGTGACAACTAGCCTGTGCAGTTCAAAAACAAACAATTTTGCAAGGGGCAAAAATCCAAAAAATGAATAATACTGTTTAAATAAGAGTGCCTGTCTGTAAACTAACATGTGGCTTAACCATTATTTGACATAATTTTGTGGATATACAAAAGTTCTCCATATCTATTCGATTGTAAAGGATCTGTCTCGTTCAAAGCTCATTTCTGGTGATTCAAGCGATTCCCTGTCATATTTATCTCTGGAATCTGGATGGACCGATTCAAAACTTTCTTCTGATGAAGATTCTGTTGAACTTTTGTTGATCATGATTGATTCTTGGATTTAAGAAATATTCAAAATATATCCAGATTATACAATAATACATATGCGTCTTTTCCCCCATGTGATACAGATCGTTTCAATTCATTTCTTTGCTGCCTCTCTGGAAACCATGTATATGAGCTGTATCAGAATTGACATTGCACTTCTTCTATGTTATCTGCTTTTGTGCAAAATATGACACTGGGGTTTATTTGTATTTGCATTTTTTGCCTAAGGAGCCTCCTACCAGCTCAAGATATGCCATTTCAGCAAGGAATAAACAGCAACCATATGGTAAACTGTTTTGCTGCAGCAGCAGCGGCATCTAATTCGACCCCCTTGCATTACTCAGAGGCCAAGACCTCAGTCACATGTTCAAAGAGTGTTCCCGGTTTCCTCTCACTGAGGTAAACAGCTGTCCAAAGACATCATCTCTGGGACCACAGTCACAAACAAGATACATGTAAGCTTTTTTTTTTTTTTAATGTGTGTATAGTAACATATGTGCATGTTACGTTAAAGGTCGCGACAGGTGACACAACACCGATGTTGCATGTTTGCCCCCTCTGGTGGGAATCTTATACCAAAGACATGTTTCTTTTGCCAAAGGTCAAACTGGAAAAAGTCAAACTTAACTTCTGTTGACTGAGGCAGTTTGAGAGTGCAGCAGCTGGTTGGTTTTCTGAAGCAGCTTCTTCTGCAAGATTTTAGAGTTTGCAATGCAGTGTTGAAATTTCATATGCCAGTTTGGCAATTTCCCATCAGGTACATGGAATCAACAGAAAATAAAACGGGGTTGTTCCAGTAGAATTTGAGTTATGAAGCACATAATTGTATTTATAAAATTAAAGATGCCGTGATCAAGAATTTATTAGTGTTTGATGCCTATCTGATCATTCATTATATTTGCTTCAATGTATATTATTTATTATATTACATGAGACTAATTACAAACGATTTTAACATGGAAATTACTTGTTGTGACCTACACTGTATTAGAAGAATAAGGCTGCCTTGACAGTAATCCAGTGAACAGTCACTGACAAGCTGCAAAAGAAGGTTAAACAATTAAATGTATTTGCTACATCTACTGCTGTTCACACACTTCTGGATCCAAGCATATTATGAAAGGTTCAGTAGAAGGATAAAAAAAGCCTTGAAACAAATTTTAACCAATGCCCAATCAAGAGTCTTGACATGTTCAGGATTCAAACGACTAATATTGCATTCCTTGTGTTTAACCAACACCTAAACCACAGACAATATCAGAAGTGTCTTAGCTGGACAAAGGAGAAAAGGAACTGGACTCAGTTATTAAAAAAGATCCTCTTTTCAGATTATGGTACATTTTCCATTTCATTTGGAAATTAGGGTCCCAGAGTCTAAATACAGATTGAGGCAGAGGAACAGACTGCTTAGAGTGACACCTTTACAGTTTGTGATGATGTGGGAATCACATTCTGCGCTCGGTTTGGTCTGCTGTGTTTTAGAAGGCCCAAAGTTCCCACTTGGAAATTTTAGAGCACTTCATGCTTTCCTCACCTGCTAACAAAGCCAAAAGCAGCGGTACCGGATCTGATACGAAGTTTTATCTGTGATGTTCTGGGCTTCAGAGACTGAGCTCTCGAGTCTGGTGGGGATGCCGCTCCCTTGTCTTACCTAGAGCTGTCCAACTGAGTGGGACTGCCCTTCATATGCTGGTCCTTCTGAGTTCCAGCTGCTGTGGACAGCTCAAGCTTGCCTGGCAGATTGGGGATTCTCTGCAGGGACGGGGATTCCTTGTCCTCGGTGTTAGATTTGTCTGGCCGCCGGGGTGTCAGGGTTCTGGGGGGTCACGATGATGTGCTCAGGTAGGGGGTTAAGTGCCCCGTGTCTCTCCTTGTGCTTGTGACCTGGTGCTCCTGTGCTTTACTGCTGACTTGCCTCTGAGTCGGCCACATGGCCACTCTGAGGGGTTGCCTAGTGTTGTCTGCAGAGTAAACCTTGATTCAATAAAGCCAGTCGTGTTGGGATAACATCTCTAGATATTGCTTCCATAGAGCAAAGTTTCCCTAACATACTGTACATAGGCAACAAGCATTTTTATATTATGCCTGAAATGTCAGTAAAAGACATATGGGGGAAAAAAAATAGGACAATTGCATTTTAGAGCACCTCATTTAGCTTTCACTGAGAAGTTTTTTTGCAATATTTTTGAAACCATACATCAAGCAATGACAACTAAAACACATGCAATTTCCTATCAATGTGCCCTCATGCAAAGCACCCACATATAGCCAGTCACAAGAAGACTGCACCCATGATCGAGTTCATTTTCCTGCATCCTGATTTGCATTCTTTGCTCATCAGTTTCCCATTTGATATTTGTTCACCTCAATGACTGCACCGGACAAAAGCTAAATAAAGGAAAGGTTAATGTCCTGTATTCATTTTAAATATGCATCAATCACTCCTCAACACTTTGTCTGCTCTCACAGGCAAGTTTAACCACTAGCTGAATCAGACATGGCTATCAAATTCAGACAGAACCTTCATGTTCAGATGTGGGCCAAGTATATGTGACTCTCTCTAGGGTTTCATAAAGAGTCATTCCTTGCAAACATGTCTATCATATAAAAATCTCTCTGAATACCTCAGAAAAAGGAGATAGTTGTATTTACTTTCATGGTGAACATATGGAACCTTGAACAAAAAAAAAATGCAACTATAGCATAAAATGGAAAACATGGCAACACACTTTAATTTAGCTTAATGCAATTTTGTCCCACATGTAAAGAAACACAAATTACATTAACGTGAACTGATAAACCCAACGCCAAGCAGCTTTGCCTCAGGTTATTGTTTGACCTGAGATTATGTGAGAAAGGACCATGTGTTCATATGAATACAGGCTATCAGCAGGATTATGCTGCTTCCATTTTGTTATCTGTCCCTACGAACTCCTCTGTGGATTAGATGTCTTCATTCTACATGAAAAGGTTTTGTCTTCTTTGTGATTTCCCTCACAAAGAATACGAAAGAGAAAAGTTGTAGCCCATGCATCCTTTTGTTTTTTGATTTTTCAAATCCACATTATCAAAGATTACTTTTGAATAATACCTAACCAGAGGCAAGATTTTGCAAGCCTCTGACAGAAAATTAGCAACTGCTTGATGTCCTTTTTGACCAAGCAGAGAGAAAATGGGAGCAGACAGGCTGTTACTGGAGGTGAACTACAAAGCATTTGAAACAACAGATGTAGAGGGATCATACGGTTACTAAAAGGGGAAAAAATTAGCTTTTTGAACATCAATTATATTTGCTCAATCATATAAACCTTAAAATTTCCATGGTTAGCTTTTAACAGCAAGGGAATTTATTGTACACCTTCATGAAAATGGATTGTTTATAAGATTTTTGCCTGCCAGAAGAAAAGCTACAGGAATTATCAGGAATTGTGATAAAAATGTTGATTTTGTGTCAGTTGAGCTTTTTCTGTGTTGAATTGGCAAATTCATCATAGTGTTAAAAAACATAGACCACTTTTTTTTAAGTTTCTTAATTTTTTCTTTCTTTTTTTTTTTTTTGCATAAGCATCCAAATTCTTATTTTAAAACTGATATTAGAAAAAGTCAAAATTACAATTTCCTCTACAAGTCTCATAAGGCCTTTGGAAGATGAACAGGCTCACGACATCACATATCCTCCAGCATAGTTAATGGTGCAGCTGGGGTGCGTTTGTGCTTTGTTTGCTCCACACCCTGAAGGGTTTAGAGTCAAAAAATTACATTTTTAGTCTCATTTGACAAAAGCAAAAATATCCAGGAGCATATGTGTTGATATAGAATAGTAAAAAAAAAAGCTTGCCATTACATCTAAGCAACTGGTTGGCTTGTAAATATTGTTTAATGCTTTGTTTGGAGTCTTGTTGACACCAGGATGCCACTTTTTGTTTTACCTCTCCATCATCCTCCATACTGCAATTGCTGGCAGGATAAACTTGGTTCTTGGTCCAGCTTTGTTTGTCACAGCTCCAGCTAATTGAAGCTTAGTAATTGTTGCTCTAGTTGAAGATATGAGCTAATTTAGGTAAGTGGCTGCTTGCTGAGTTATGGGATGTTATCTTACCTTTCCCATTTTGAAGAGAGGCTATAACAAATTGCGCTATAGCTACCTTATATTTACACTCTTTGGAAACAAAAAAGTCACGGATTACCAACTGGACTTTCTAGAAACTCTAAATGAGCTGAAGAAAGGTTAATTAAAAGTTTGAAACGTGCTTTGGTTACAATTGTTATAGGAATTACTGGGGATGATAATAAACATTGCAACAGTGATTTTAGTAAAAAGAATAATTTCTTGCCATTTGATCCACTAAATAAATGTTTTCAAATTATAGATTGTATTTTTCTTAAAAAGAAATGTATGTGATTAATTTAAATTAAAATATTCCCTTATTGTAATGTTTTTAAACCAATAAATGTGAACAATGTTGTAGATTGCTGAACTATGAGTATCAGATGACCTCACACGTCAAATTCTAATCTGCTTCCTCATGGATAATCCTTTTTATTAAGTAGAGGTATTTGTATAAACAACCAATAAAAATGAATTAGCTTTCTTTGACATGCTGCATGGTAACTTGTTAGATATTCTCACAGAGAAGCTGGATGTTTTCAGGATAATTTGGATGGTTTATGGGCCCGTCATAGTCAAATCTCATTTAAATGTGAGATTGAGATTTCCACCAGTGCATGGCCACTTTATCCACATCAATTTCAACAAACACACTGAATAAATTCACACACACACACACACACACACACACACACACACACACACACACACACACACACACACACACACACACACACACTGTGGAGATGGGTGTAATTATGTATTCAGTGGATGCTAGGCAGAGCCTGCTGAGAGATGTATAAGTCAGTGTGTATCTTTGCATGGGGAACTGAGTACACAGTTTCAAGTAAGTACTTTTCCATAACCATGAACACAGAGGAGCCTCTCTCTGTCTCTCTACCTTTGTTCAACACAACAGTGGGATTATTTCACATCCTCCTCTTTTTTTTTTTCATGCATCCTCATTCTCCGTTGTCCGGTTTTATCCCTCCTTTCATACATCAGGCTCACATCACAGCAGACAAGCCCCTGCTGTTTACTTCTAATTTCTCTCTATGGATCCTAATTGGTCCCTTCCTGGGTCAGTCCTAATCAGATCTATAACAGGTGCATCAGACTCTGCGGTCAACCCTAAAAAATGCCTCTTTGTGTGGTTTAAATTTTGATGATTTGGCTTTCTTTTTAATGTAACAGCTTTTGCTTTCCAGCATCAATTTTTCATCATCTTATTGATGTTCTCCTGTCCTTCCTCTACATCTATGACCTTGTCCTTCATTTCTTTTCCCTCTCACTGTGCATGTCCCTACGCCCCAAGGATATAGCTGCTTTCTCATCCTCCATATCCTCACAGTTCACAGTTAGCCCTTTATGCTTCCATATTTCCCTGTCTCCTTTTTCCGCTCTGCCACCTCTACACTTTTTTCCACTTCAAAACTTGTTTTCCTAACACCCCAGTAGGCACTAAAATGTGTCTTGAGTAATCCAATCGCAAGCAAACAGCTCTGAACGTCGGTGTGAAAGTGCTCACTTTGATGCGCAAGCAACATATTCCTCTAGCAGCCTTTAGAGGCGGCCAGGGACTACCAGGGGCCACAGAAGAACTGTAACATCCATCTAAGGAAGAAGGACTGAAAAAGTAACCTCTTTTACCAAAAAGTTTTGCCATGTGATGATGTGCTCCTCTGCGAGTTTCTCCTTGCTGCTCATAAATAATAAATCAAAAATCCCAATGACGCTGTCCTGCACACCAAGCACAATCACTGGTTTTAAGATATTTAAAAAAAATATTCATAACGTTACTCTGTTCCTTTTGATGAAATGTAATAGAAAGTGTATGCAGTTTGTATGGCTGCTTGAAGCATTGAATAATGTAACAAGCTCCTACCGACACCAGTTTGGCAGCCGGGTCACCCCCCACATCTTAGTCACTGAATCTGGTGACTTCCAGACTATCTTCCGATGCCTTCAATTTTCACTGTTGGATTTCGAGGCTTTCGGGTTATCATTCTGTGAGGCCTTTGCTTGCTCTGGCGATATATAGGTCACCTTTCAGAGTTCCATCTTCGAAACTTGCAAAGAAGAGTCCCTCTCTGAGCCTCTGGCCATTCATGAATAACACATTCTGCTTTCAAAACAGGGATGATTATGGTTGTCAAGACATTCAGGGGTTTTCGACTTTTCGACGTCATACCTTAAAAAATATTCAATTACTATGGTTTAATGTGGGCTACTTGAACCATAGAGTAAGGCAGCCAGGTCCCACCTTGTCAGTAAGCCTGTGGAAACTAATTAAACGTTCTGCTCATTCACAGGAAAGAGAGAATTGACAAGATATTGCTGGTCATGAAAACTACAGAGTCTAGCTTCAGGAGCAGAACAGTAAAAATGTACTAAGAACTTGAAAACTACTGCTACATTTACCAGGCTCTTCTTGCTGCAAGGCAACAAACACCTGTGTCAAATAAAAATATATGATCCATTCTCCACTTAAACAGAGATGAATATATTTAAGTCCAAGGAGACTGCATATCTATTCTTCTAAACAGAATATGTTTGAAAATTACCGCTGGACATCGCTCCTTTGAGGATCCTCTGCTGACCAGACGCTACAGGGTGAGTTTGTTTAATTGAGTGTATTAGGGACATATTTTTCCATCTCTCATACCTTACTGTTATGTGTCACCATAACACATCTCACACTGGAATTCATCCACTGCTGTAAAAGACTAGTGTATAAGATGTATGAAATCCCTCAGTGGATTTTTCCTTGTATGTCAGACTGTGAACTGCCTAAGAGCAAGTGTGCATATATTTAAAAAAAAAAAAAAAAAAAGAAGGAACCTGTATTTAGAAGTCATAAACTATTGGGGAGATAAAGAAGTGCAGTTCAAAGAAAAACACAGCAAAGTAATTAGCATAGCGTCAGGCTCTAACTCAGACAAAGTGATGTGTCTGGTCACATCCCTGCAACCTTTCTCTTATCTTGCCACCTTATATTTCGCTCTAACCTTTAAGACAGTTTCTGTGTATGTGTGCCAGCACAAACACATAGACAGTCTTCCTTTCAACTCTCTCTCCCTGTTTGTGAATTTTAACCCATGTGGTGACAGTATAGGAAACTATAACTTAGACAGAAATCAGGTTAAAGTCACTTCTTTAGAATTAACTAAGACAAGTTGGAGTAATATTCCAGACTCTGCAATAGCGTCAAAGCGCCTGCTTCATTGTCTTTACTCCAAGGACAGGATGAGACCAACAGAAAATGATGGGAAAGAATGCAAGATGCAGTTGTAAAATACCTGAAATGAGGCTGAATTTTCAATGAAGATATTATACCCATAATAAAAGGTGAGCGTCAGAAATTATGCTTTTAATAAATAAAGAAAGACATGTGCCACAGAAGACAAAAAAGCTTTTTCATTCATCTATAAATTTCAAATATAATAGAAACACATATCATGAAACAGGCTTCCTTTGTTTCATGTTTCAAAAGCAGACGATAGAATAAAAATGAGCTGCTCTTCATACTGTATGCATAAGATGGTCATAATGAGATGTTTGTATGTCTTTGTGTTGCTTTTCTCTCTGTCTGCAGATGGCAAATAGATCTATTGATGTTGCACCAGCAGCCTGTGATGGGATGAATTATGTAACAGCCTTGATGGGTTGTGAAGGCGACCGTGTAGGGAAGAAAAAGTATTTACGCTGCTGCCGTGACAACTGATAACATAACCTCTGTATTTACATATGCTGAGCCCTGTAAATCCTCCAAGTGCATGCATGGTGTGTGACTTGCAGCAGATCATTGGTGCCTGATGTTTAATAGGACGTAGCAGCTGTCCAAAAGCTTAAAAAATAAATAAAATAAAAAATAAATAAAAAACAATAACATGCTAACAATGCCTTCCACACTTATTAGTTAACCTGGTAAAGAAGTTGTGTGGTGGAGGAGTGCTGTTAAACCTATTAACTCATATCTACAAACTATTAACACAGCTACTTATGAAAGCTTTCATACTTTCACAAGTATGAAAGCATCTAATGTAAGAAGTATAATTTTAGAAAGACATGTCTTACTTTATATGTTCAGTTTGCAAACTGAGTCCTAGCAGACATGATTTGATCTTCTCCTACTCAAGCTTAAGAGGGGATTTACCTACTAAGGTTTAAACTAAGTGACATTAACTGACTCAAAAGATTCAGCCTCTTTCAAACTGGATTGTTTTGCAATTTTTCTGCCCGTATTTGTCTCTTTCCGCCATGTCGGCACGATATTTGAAAGGCCACACTGATGCAGCCTTCTGCCACTTTTGTTTGGTCGGTGTGCAGCAAAGGTGAGCCAACGCAACATAATGAATGGGACTGGCATTGTGGAGCAGTCTGTGTGAAAAGAGCTTGTGTTACTGTGCATGTGGAATTGTCTAACGGCACTTTACCAGATTTCTCTTTTGGTTAATGTTTATTTCACTACCCTGACAATGATTCTTTTTATTCAGTCAGTTTGCCTTTAGCTTAGTTCTGCAAAAATCTTAAAACATCTTCTCTTGTTGTTGTTGTTTTGCTTTTTTTCTTTAATTATTGGATTCTTGTTAGATCTTTAGTTTACTTTATGCACTGGTGCACAAGGAAAATAAAACCCCTTAAAATCCCAATCTTAGATTCAGTTCCCCCCCACCGACTCCCTCTCTGTTTCTCTCCGTCTCGCCCACCACCCGATTTGCTCTTCAAAGGGGAAGCAAAACGTCTGCCTATTACAAGGAGCCCAGGGCACTCTGCAGAGTTGTGTTAAGTAATAACAAGCAGTGACGTCAAAGGTTTTCCATCCGAGCTAGAAAGAGGGAGGGCGATGAGACTGAAAAAGAAAAAAAAAACAGAAAGGGAGGAGGCGAAGGAGACATGGAAGTGATACAGCTTGTGAGAAATCTTTAGTTTTTTTTTTGGGTTGATTGCTCATGTAAGACACATAAATATAATGAATAATAATTTGTTCACTTGGATTAAAAAGATGCTTGAGCTCATATGTACTGTCACCGCCTGTGCTTTTTATCTGAAGAACTAATTGTTCTCATTCTGAATGTGTAATATAATGCTCACACATCTGGTTGCGTTTATATCACGATACTGCAGTGAATATAATAGCATCTGCTTATCATTTGCTGACAGAAAGAGATCAAGTTTAATATGTGGATCTAGGTTAAGATCTTGTACTAAGTGCCTCTTGTGCAACAATGTTGCTTGTTTAAAGATTACCTTTATTTAACAGAGACATGGTGACGAAATATTTGGGTATTATTCCTTTATGAAAGAGCTTGATTAGGATCTATTTTTGTCAGTTACTTAACCAGCCACACATTTATTAAACAGATCAGCTTATTTCAACTGAGGGTTGCTTTCACAGTGCCTTGCATAAAAATGGGTACCACATATAGCTTTTCATATTTTGTCACATCATAACTACAAAGGTCATTGGATTTCTTCGGGACTTTATGTGATGGACCAACACAAAGTTAAACATGATTGTGAAATGGAAGGACAAATGCTTTTCAATTCTTGTGAACAACTATTTTCAATTCTCGCCACAGATTCTCAGCTGAATTTCATTATGAACTTTGAATGGGCCTTTCACACACAAACATGCTTCAATCTGAACCATTGCACTGGAGCTATGGCTGTATGTTTAGGGTAATTGTCATGTTGGAAGGTGAACTCATGGTCCAGTCTCAAGTCTTTTGCCCCAGTTAACATATTCTGATCCATGTCTGAACTGAGTCCAGTGTCATCCATTTCTCCATCAACACCAAACTCCAGCCAGTATTCCTGTTCCTGCTGATGAATAGTGTCAGGATCCTGCTACCATATGAGATGGAGTGTGTTCAGAATGGTGTGTAGTGGTGGTTTCCCACAATACACAGTGTTTTGCATGTTGGTCAAAGAGTTACATTTTGGTCTCTCTGATCAGAGCACTCACTTCCCTTTTTGCCATGTTCCCTGATCGCCAATGGCAAACAGCAAAAGGCTTTAAGACTTTATTTAAGCAATAGCTTTTCTCTTGCCAATCTTCTACCAGACTTGTGGATTGCCAGACTAATAGTTGCCCTGTTATTACACTATCCAACCTGAGTTGCACACCTCTGAAGCTTCAGTAGACAGATCCCAGTTATATCTAATGACAAGAGGATTACACTGTAAGACAATACAGCTGTCTTAGCATGTTTTGTAAAGCCTCATGACTTCACTGTGTCAGATTGTGGCTGTTTGTTGTCCCTTATGAACACCATACATAATAGACACATGATGTGTTCTCTACTTAAAGAGCAAATTCAATGCAGCGGAATGTAAAAATCTCCATGCACAGAGAGCCTTTATACTACTGACCCTAAATAACAACCGACTTAGATTACAGAGAAAATGCTGCAACAAAACAACCCAATAGGCTTTGCAGAATTGTATTAAAACAAAGTTGCTTTTTTGCATTCGAGTCACTCCTCCACTGTGATGTATATACTGCATTGTAAATCTGAATACACAGGGCACTGTTCAATTTTCTCCCCTCATTTCTATCTACAGAGTTCCCATCTATGCTCTGTATTTGATTCTGATGGGAGCTTTCCATAGGGAGCCTATTTGGGTGCATTTACATTTGTGTGCTCACAACAAAGCACATGACTCCCTGGCAAACTTAAGTGCTCAAAGAATGTCTGAAAGTCCACTCTGCCTGTACAAACCAGCTTCTGTTTTCAATATAATCACAGCTGTTGTGTAAGCAAAACTTAGGCTAGCAATAGTTTTAGAGAAAATAGGTTATTAAAGGGAGAGTTCTGAATTTTTGAAGTGAGGTTCTATAAAAGTGTTGTAAGCAGTTAATATGCATCTGCAGACGGTAATTCTCTTGGCATCTTCGTGCAAAACAAATCAATATAAGTTGGTCCCAGATGTTGAAGCTAAAAGGTAGTCCAATGCCAAGACCAAAGTCTACCATCTTAAAACAATTCCAGTCCTAAAAATATGTCAACGCAGTTTATACTAATGCTATTTTAAGAACCTTTAAATGCCACATCACATTCGGACCATTATTCACATAACAAACTATATTTATGTACAATGGGAAGTGGAGGTATGAGGTTGTGTGCCAACCTCATACTACTAAAGAATAAGCTAATTGAGAATGTAACCTGCTAATCATATCCAGTCAGATTAACCATCAAATAGAAATGTAAAGCATGATTAAAAGCAGAAATACTATATTTAAGTGAATAATATTCACATTTATCTTTTAGACTGGCTTAGTTTACTAGCCCTGTTGCCTAGCAGCAAGGAGATCCTGGGTTTAAATCCAGCACTCGAGTCTCTCTGCATGGAGTTTGAATGTTATTCCTGTCCAATGGTAAGATCATAAATGTTCTGAACTACTCAGTAGAACATTATTCTGTCCTAAATGAAGAAGCTAGTCTGATAGAAGACAAGGCCAGTAGTCTTCCTTTAATCGTAGTCTACTGCTATCTTACAAGTAACATCTGAAAAATACCAGACCTGTTTATACAAACATCACTTTATGAACCTTTAAGCCATTCTTATGTTTACGTGTCAACATTATGTACAAAGAACCATATTGCAATTTACACAGGTAACACAGGTTGTTGGCCGTGTACCACAAATGTTCTCTCCCCTGTGTGAGAGAAGCTGAGAATAGAAGATAAAGTGTCTCTGGTCTGAATAACTGTTGCATATAAAAGTAAAGTAGTGAAAAAGTGACATTCTATAGCTTTAAGAAATTGCTATTATGGATTACACTGCTTCACTTTTGTATCCTGGTCTTTTATGTTCCGGTCTTAGTACTTCTTTCGCGCTGGAATATCATCATCAAACTACCTTCATTTTCCAGGTAATTATGTTTTCCAGTACATAATCAATGAGCTATTTATAAATAACATCTTGATGCAAAGATGACAACTATTTCAGTGTTCATTAAGAGCATTTGTGCAAACTTCTATGAAATATTTAAAACTGGGGTTGTTTTATAGTAGATGTCCAGTTTGCTTTCAGAATCTCGTGGAGTTGTTATCGCTCTTCTGAGACTAACTAATATAGATTTAAACCAAATGAAATCACTATAAGAGTTATCTACTAAAGAATAAGCTATCCATAAACCGAACCGCACTAAAAATAAACTATACCTTCAAATGTGACTTTCCTCCATTGGTCACTGTAGTATTGTATTCTACAAAACGCATCTTTATTGTTTGGTCTGTCTTCACTCCGGTAACTATAATTGAAGTCATGACTGCACCTGCCAGCCTCAGTCGATGCATTTGTCATTAGCAAACACCTATTGCTCTTTAAAAACTGGGCAACAGGCTGCAGTTCAGCGGAGCGATGACGTGCGCAGCCTACATCAGCACCTTGGATACGGGCACACCATTCACTGTGGGGCTCCTGCCCCGTTTTGGACCAATCAGCGCTTGTGTTTTCAAGCTTGTACTCAGCACCACCCACACTGCTGTATTGTTCCGCTGTAGGGAATCTCCTCTCAGGCAACGCACGTAGCCCGTATCTATTAAAGCTCCTGCTGTTCGTCAAGTTGCTGTAATGTAGTATGTATAAAAAAGATTTTGAAGAGATGAGTTTTGCTAGCAGAAGCAAACAGATGACTTATTGTAAGGTTTTGGTGTATGAATTGAGCGGATATTGGAAGCATACTCTCACTAATACATCTAATGAAGGATAGACCAGCCCATATGTTCCTAGAAACAATGCAAACATGTACATCTGTACAAACATTTGTTTTACTAAAGGTATTTCTTTCAAACACTAACAAGATGTTATTTTAAACATCACTTTTTCTTTCTTATCATAAATTACTTTTGCCTTTTGCTGTCAGCACAGTCCTAGGTTATCTCTGACGCAAACCCTCATCACAGGCGTTCCTCCCATTTCTCAGAATCATATGCCTCAGACGGACAACACCCTCCAGCCAATGAGAGCACGATCTCGTCAACGCTCGCGGGGCGGGACTTGTCTGTACGACCAATCACCTCCTTGGATATTGTTTTGACCTCTGAAACCGCATCACCGCCTTGTCTCGTGTCCGGTGCGGAGGAAGTCTATAAATACAGGAAACGCAGAGACAGAAGGGGACGAAGTTGCGAAACTCCCGAGTAGGAGGGAGCTACTCTGCAAAGACTGCTGAAAGAAGAAAGGAGTTAAAAAAAAAAAGCAAAATAACCTTAAAAACTGAAACCTTAAACGCCAATTCTCCAAAAAAAGAAAGAAAAAATATATCACCACGTACTGGAATACTTTTTTGTAACGCTAATATATTCTATGTGAAGAAAGTATTTATACTTTTGTTTTCTATTTGCACTAACCAACGGTACTTCAGAACTACTGAGCATTTTTATATTTTACAAAAAAGTAAGTATTCTTTCTACACATGTTTATGTAATCGTATAGGTTTCTATTTTTGCATGTATTATAGACCTGTTCATACTTTGCAAGCTGGCAGTCGGTCGATAAATTTATTGGGAGGGGTGAGATAAAAATGTTCAGAATGCCTTATTTTATCTCTGTGGAGAAAATGACAGTACATCCATGCAAATAGTGGACATTATACGCGCCTCGCTTTGCTGTTGTCACTCGATTATTTTGTGAATATGATCTAATAAGACGCATTGATTAGAAGAGTATAATCAGATTATTTGTTTGAGTGTAAATGTCTTTCTCACGAGAGGCACGAAAGAATGAATTTTTTAAGTATTTGATCATTCTCAACAAGTTCTCGCCTCTTGCACGTCACAGTGCAAAGCGATTAATTTTAACACCCCCGTGTCTCACTGAATATTTAGCAACTAGCCGTTTAATCTGCAAAGGATTTCCTCTTCTCTCTGTACAAATTGCCAAACATGGGTGTAAACGCGGTTTTGTTAAGTCCTTATTTCGACACAGTTTATCAGTGGGACTAATCGGACAGAAACAAACCCCGTGACAGGGTCATCCAAATCCCCCGACCATTTCCTCACAAACTTGTCCACCATTATCAGTTATTACCAGTGCATTTAATCGGTTAGGTTTGGTGTTAATTAAACGCAGAATCCCCCGCAGTACTTTTCCTTTCCTCCTGCCTTATGGAGGCAGTCCAGTTCTGTGTTATGTAAGAGGATTCCCTGTTCTAGTGCAAGGTTAATATGCCCAGTGCCTACTTTTGTTTGACATCTATGTGGATGTAGGTGCAAGATCTACATGAATCATACTATCCAGGGTTATTTTAAAGTTGCAGATTTGTTCCCTTTTATTTGCAGGACATTTTTGTTACATTTGTCTGAGCTTACTACAGTAAAACAATGCAATTATTTCTAATAAACCATCCAAACCAATTAAGTATTTTTTTTTGCTTATTCTACCTGAATATATTTACCTTTATTCATGATTCCTTTCTTTTTTTTTTTTTTTTGCCTTATAATTGTTTCAGGAAAATCGATCACACCCTGTGGAAGGACACCACTATTACAAAACCAGCACTTTTGATTTTTGCCTCCCCTACCTGGAGCACGTCTGTGTTGCCGAACCCGGATAAACGAAGCCGAGCCAGTGGACGCGTTCAAGGTCACAGCCAGCTAATCTTCACGCACCTGGCACACTTCAGCAGTTCGCTATGCAGCTTGAAATCCAAGTAGCTCTCAACTTCATCATCTCGTACCTGTACAACAAGCTGCCAAGGAGACGGGTCAACATCTTTGGTGAGGAGCTGGAGCGGCAGCTGAAGCAGAAGTATGAAGGACACTGGTACCCGGACAAGCCATACAAGGGCTCAGGATTCAGATGCATCCACGTGGGCGAAAAGGTGGACCCCGTGGTCGAGAAGGCAGCGAAAGAGAGCGGGCTGGAAATCGAAGACGTCCGCAACAATCTGCCCCAGGACCTCAGTGTGTGGATTGACCCCTACGAGGTGTCCTACCAGATCGGCGAGAAGGGGCCTGTCAAGGTGTTGTACGTCGATGACAGCAATGAAAGTGTAGCTGGGAATGGAGGGGTTGACTTGGACAAGGAGATCAAAAACAGTTTCAACCCAGACGCACAGGTCTTTATGCCCATCAGTGAGCCTTTGAATGGGACCTCTCCAGGCTCCAGCTCTCCCTCTCCACCCTTTGGCCACTCGGCGGCGGTCAGTCCCACCTTCATGCCCCGGTCCACACAGCCTTTAACCTTCACAACA
The DNA here is from genome assembly GCA_903066825.1 of Alfaro cultratus. Taxonomy (NCBI): domain Eukaryota; kingdom Metazoa; phylum Chordata; class Actinopteri; order Cyprinodontiformes; family Poeciliidae; genus Alfaro; species Alfaro cultratus. The sequence continues at coordinate 59,855 of CAEFZX010014345.1, read as the reverse complement.
GCCACCTTCGCAGCTACTAAGTTCGGCTCCACTAAGATGAAGAGCAGTGGACGCAACGGCAACAACGGCAGCGGTGCTGGGAACAAAGTGGCACGTACCTCTCCCACCAACTTGGGCCTGAATGTGAACAGTCTCCTGAAACAGAAAGCCATCTCCACCTCCATGCACTCACTGTATGGGCTGGGACTTGGTGTGCAGCAGCAGCACCAGAAGCCCTCCGCCCTGTCTCCCAATGCCAAGGAGTTTGTGTTCCCCAATCTGCAGGGTCAAGGCAGCCAGAGTGCTCTGTTCCCCGCAGACAGCCCGCTGCAGTACAGCAATGCCTTCGATGTGTTTGCGGCCTACGGTGGCCTTAACGACAAGTCCCTCATGGATGGCTTGAGTTTCAGCTTAGGCAACATGCAGTATTCTAACCAGCAATTCCAGCCAGTCATGGCCAACTAGTACACATTAAGGTACTACTTAAGCTACTACTTCATATGGAAACGACCAGAGATAATGTGATGGGGAAAACAAACACAAATACACATTTCAAAAAAAAAAAAAAAGAAAAGAAAAGTTTAAACAAAAACAGAATGTTAAATATAAAAGAAAAAAAAAAGACTTGTAAGCTGTAAAATCCAAGTTTCAAGTCTAAGAGCATGAGCCCGAGGGTGAATTACTTTATCCCCTTGAGTTATACTTGTTTCTTTCTTGTTTTTTTTTTTTATTATTTCTTAATGAAGCTTGTAGTACAAGTTGTCTAAGCTTGGTTACCCAAACTTTAAAATGCATTATTGTTATTTCTTTTGCCAACCAAGCACAAAATATTTTTTTATGTAACTGTTTTAAGATAAAAAAAAGAAAAAAAAAAAACCACCATAAGTCATGGCCTCTTTCAGTATTTAAATATAACTGGACATTGCCAGTTTTTCAAGAAATTGGCATCAATAAGTGGGAATTCCTGGTCTTTTTCTAATTGTATAATTTAATTTAGTACAGAGTTTGTAAAATATCAGAGTATCTATTGTTTCTACAACATGGTATTGCATTTATATCTTTTTACTACTCCAGTGATCTGTGATGGCTGCAGCAACTTTATGTTTCCTTTTTTTATTGAAATTATAAAATGAATCCATCTTTAAAAAAAATACAAAAAAAAAAACATTGACTATCCTGAAGATTGTGTACAGACTATTCCGTAGTGGTGGGATTTAAGAATATTTGCTTTTTTGACAAAAATATAAGAGTTGTATTTTCTGTTAAGAGTTTAAAGATTTTTGCTATATTATGGACAAAATGTAATCGTATATTAATTTTGTACCTACATTGTGCAATACTTGATAAAGCAAACGGTATAACAAAGTATTCGGAGTCAGTGTCTTACATGTTAAGAGGGACTGATAGTTTATTAAGTTTGTATTAAAAAGCTTGAAAATAAGAAACGTGTTCACTTTGTGTTTGGTGTTTGCAGTTGTGCAATGCGAGGCAGCAGTGAAGGGGTTTTTAACAAACATGGGGGCAAAATGACTCTTTCTTGAAGGCGAATCAAGTTTTTTCTTGCCACAGCCGCTCTTTCTTAATTAAGAAAAATATGAACCGCTGAAGCTCATCGTTAATTTGCTTCAGGTAATTACCCTAAAACATAAAGAATGCCGCGAAGGCAGAAATGGCAGTTTTATGATCACCAGTTTTATGGGAACGAAATTTATGTTGCCTAACATGCACCAAAGCAAATCATTTTCTGTGCCTTCAAAGCATACCCAATAAGTTCCCTGCAACATATTTCACACTGGATGGAGAAGGTGTTGGCCAAGTGTTGCCCTCGGTTTAAGTGTCTCGACAGTCGGACCATAGCGTTGCTCAGCAGTTCCTGAACAAAAACACAAGCCCGTCAGGCTAATGGCTAACGAAAGCAGCTGAATAACTATATTTATCCTGAGAACCTCCTGAATTTAAACATTAGCTATTGACTAACAGCAACCTAACTAAATTATTTAAAGTCCAACTGCTTAGCTTGAATCTCACCCTCAAAAAGCCTGTTAGCTAACAGGCTGCTAAACCTTTCAGCATCTTTATAGGTATAAGATCATCTAAACTGGGACTTAAAGGAGATTATTGCTAGTGAAAACAATTGACTAGATATTTTTAAAATAGCTTAATGCGGTCGCTGCTGGGCTATTATTCAGGCCAGGACCTTGGTTTCATAAAGTGTAAACAGGATAAAATATGTTAAACCTGAGCAGACCTGAATCAAGTAGTTGCTGAAAGCCAAATAAATTGGTTACATTTCACCCCGTGTCCTTTGGTGTTGTGAACTTTTAATTGATAACTTGCTTTTTTTTTTTTTTTTTTTTTTTTTTTACTTCTTGCCCACAGTCAAATGTATCCCACTGGGTCAAAAACGAGCAATATATTTGAACAAGGTGGGTTTTCTGAATGTTAGCAGAAACACAAAGCAGTGGCTCCTAAACAACCTCTTTTAATCACTTCTGTTTCAATTGTCCAACAGATTATTTAACACATCTCATGTCTGACATCTTCTGGTGTCTGTTGCCTAATATACCATTAGATATGACTGAATGGCTTCAGAGCAAAGTCAAAGTAGAAGTGTTGCTGATAATTGTTTAATATTCAACATAAGATTATACTTTAAAGTAAATATAGATGTTTCTGATGAGGACATCCCAATTTTAAAAATGTCTGTGATGTCTGCTGCTACAAATAGGTTTTTGGACCATTTAGTGCTGGCACGGGCCAGCTGACATCACCCTGACCCTGCTAGGAACATCAGGGTCCCTCCAGAGCTGGCTCATCATCACTTGTCCGTTGGCGTGTCCTCTGATACACTCAGGGCTTGATAGGCCTGTGTAAAGTTCAGCCTGTATGTGCGTTTATCTTGAGGCACTGATACAGCGTTCTGGTAGGAGTGTGTTTGTTTATCTTGCTCTGTGGCACCGTGTCTGTGTGTGTGAGCACGTAAGGGCCTGGGCGAAAGTCGGTGTATGTTGTTCTGTAATGAATCCTCCTGTGAAGTATCTCTCTTTCTTTTTGTCAACACTTTGCTGTAAAGCCGTTACTCAGGACTGGAACTCCCAGCAGGGTTAACAGGGGCAGGAAAGCATAGTCACACATATCGACTCCCTCATTCTGCATGCTGTTAGGCTGTACATGGTGTGAACTAACAGGACATATGAGGTTGACACCAGCAAAGTTTTCTGGCTGCAATGAGAGCGAGAATGAACTAGAAACACACAAGAAGCAACTGAAGTACTTCACAATGATTTCTGGGCATTAGGAAATATCTAGTGCCTTGTGAAAATATTCAAATCTCTTTAGAGTTTATGTGATAGGCTGACACAAAACAAATATTATTTGGGAGGTGTTTTGACAATAATGGATAATTTTAAAAGTATTTCAACAAATAAGACTAAAAATAAATGTGATGTGTATTTATCAATACTTTTCTTAAACTATCTGCTCTTAGGATCCATTTTTTTTGGCCAAAGCTGTCCTTAAGTGTTGTGAGAATCTTTAAGCTTTTTATTTTTTTCTGCTTTTCCTTTAAACAATTACTGTCCTCTTGCCTATTTTACATAAGGGGCATATTTGTGACTAGTACAAAACAGAGTGGTGATATGGCATTTTTTTTCATTTCACTGTTATGCTCTTCTCTGTTCTCGCTTGTCAAATAAACTCCCATTTAAATGCACTCAAGTTTGTGGCTGTAAAATGCCACATTTCAAAAACTGCAACAAACAGGAGGGTTTGAGTACTTCTATACTGTAAATATGTTTCCATAGATAACAAAATCTTTATGAAATTCTTTTTTTGATAGAAAATAAATATTTAAACTTTTAAATGTGAACATTTATTGTAACTATATACGATTTTCTAAAAGGTTGGATGTTTTTCATTTTACTGAGCTGAGTGTCTTAGTTACATATCACAATCTAATTGCTTAATTTCTTTATGCTGAAATTACGTATTTTCAATTAGCTTAAAGGAAAAATGATGGCATGAAGTTAATAACATAAAAATGGAGTTTGAATAATAAAATTTAAATGAGAGTTTAGATAGGATCAGAGGAGCAAAACAGCAGAGAAAGATTGGATTTTTATGAGAAGCAGGGACAGTAGAGATAAGGGATGGTGCAATGTAACTGCAAGAGAAACATTGCTACTTCTGCTATCAATGCTAATTTGATGTCAAGCTCACAGCTCAACCCCCACCTGCCCTGTCATAAAACACAGGTGGAGCTCCAATCTACTTGAGTCCCAGTCAGGCAGCAAGGCCTTATGGTAATGTCCCCCTCCTCAGCAGAGGGGATAAAAGAAAAAAAAATTATTTAATGTTTTTTTTTTTTATTATTTTATTTTTGTCTTGGTCCTACTCTGAATCTATTTCTGGAAGGATCCAGTAACTGATTAAACAGTGATAAGCCGGAAGGTATTGAGCTTGTCTCTGAACGTTACTTCACCACATCTTATCTTCACCCTTTCAGAGAAAAGGCTGTCTTTACCCAACATGCACAATTCCTGCCTTTATATTTTCTCATCTTTACTCTATGCCAGTTTAGATCAGCTCACACAAAAAAATGGGAAACTTCAGATCTTTTAACAATTCACTAGAAGCTGTGTGATGAGGGTTAAATCTAACAGTGAATCTGTAGAATGAAGTTAAATGTTGCACACTGTTAGAAATGAGATGTGTGATTTGGTGTTTTCTGATGTTTTTCCTACTGTACCCCTGTATTCACACTTTCTTCTACACACACCCCACAAACTGTATTTAGACGTTCTGGTGTATAGTGAGTTTGTTTTTCTTCTTTTTTTTTTTTTTACTTTGCACATATGTATAGCAACTACTCACAGTGCCAGCCTTAGTTTATGAAGCTGCTCTTATCTGCAGAAGGAAACCAATAACTCTTTTTCGGCCGCCCCACCCTCTCACCACCTCTCCGGATGACGCGCTTCAGCTTCCAGGGCAGCCTATCAGGCCACTCCCATAATGATGCCTTACAGCTGAGTGGCAGAAAAGATAACTAACTATCACATGCTGCAAGTTAATGTGTAGACAAGCTACAATGACGCTTCTTGTTGCAAGTCTTTTAAAATTCACATGCCATAGCTCATTCACTGTGATAAAAGCACATTCTTTTATGGTGTGTTGTTTTGAATGTCGAATCACGTGCCACAAGATGATTCATGATGCACTACTTTAGTTTGGCTGTAAAACACAGTTCGGTTAAAAAAAAAAAACAACAAATGGTGGTGTGCAATACATCATATTACCAGTTGTATTATTTTTTCTACCCTTACAAACAAGTAAGATTCGTAGAGTAGGTCACTACTATAAACAAAAACTGATAATGGCATACTAGTGAAATTTTAAATGAGCTATTCCTGCTAAAGGTTGTGCCTCATTTTTCCATTTCCATTTTCCATCTTTTTTTGTGTGTGTGTGACTACAACGTGACCAAAACATGGCTGGATTAGGGTTCGGGGTTGCTCTCATCAGAGTTGAGGTATGATCCTAAAAATTTTCCAGGCAAAGGCTCATAAGAAAAGATTAATCAGATTTCCTTGTTTGGCTCTTAAGAGGCCACTGGAAACATTGCGCAGACTGAACAGTGCATCAGATTTCTTTGGAGAGAAATCAGTATAAATCTGACCATGAGAAAATCTGTGGATAAAGAAAAACTCTTAAGCATTTTTGTTCCAAATTAATATGCAAACAAACTAATCCATTTAGAAATATGCTCTACTCAGCAATCAAGTAACAAGCACTTCACCAGGTTGATTTTCTGTTTCACACAAAGTGGATTGCTTTTTCCATGGGAAAAACACAGCTTCAGATTTTAAGCTAAGAAAATTAAGAGTTTGAGCCAATGAGAAAAAAGCATTTTCATAAAAGAATGGACTCAATTCCACCATGCAAATTTAGAAAATGGAGTACAAAGCCATCAAAAAAGGTCACAGAAGTAGAAAGCTTATACGAAGAACACATCTCTTGAAAAAAAAAAGAAGAGCCCACTGCACTGAACCCCATCGAAGATCTCATGGCTATTCCACCAAATATTGATATCTGAACTCTTTCTGAGTTAAAACATTAGTATCATTGTTTCTAAATGAATATGAACTTGCTTTCTTTGCATTACTTGAGGTCTGACAGCACTGGATCTTTTTCCTTATTTTGATCGTTTTTCATTTTCTGCAAATAAATACTAAATTCGGAGACAAGAACAATGTTCATTTAACTCAAACATATACATATAAACAGTAAAATCAGAGAAACTGATCATTTTAAGTGGTCTCAGTTTTTTTTCAGAGCTGTAAAAGATGCATACACTGCAAAATTCAAATTGTAAAATGTTAATGATACTACAATACAGAATACAGCTTAAGTTTGTTTTATTTTTAATTTGCTTTAGGTAATAAGCAACATTAGTCATCTTAACTCTGACAGATTGTAAACTGATTGTTTAATCCACTGAGAGAAAGACTGGAGGTAAATCAGTCTCACATAAACACACGCCACAAATGTTTCGAAGCAAACATGGATGCAGCAGAATGAAACTGTACATATTTATGCATAATATGTGCCACAATTGAAAATAAAGTAATCTAAAAGTCATCAAAGAGACTTAAATCCCGTTGAGAAAAATATTTTTTGTGATTTCAGTTTGTTGTTTTTTTCTCTGACCATTTCATCCTTTATCTATACGCAAAATGCCAACACAAAGTCTTCTCTGGAGCTGGGAAAATATAGCTATTGCTTTCTAAACACATTTTCCGTCTACTTAAAGTCAGGTTGGATTTACCTGACTTATACCTCAGAAAGCTTTCAACACTTTCATGAATAATATTTGCACACATTAAAGAGAGAAACCGGGGATGGCCGGCCAGCTTCAAGTCATGAAATGTGCTCCTTGTTCCTTTGATCTCAGTATTTGGGTGTGCAGGATGTAAAATGTTTTGCTAACAGACTTCATTTACACTGAGGTTCTTAATGGAGCCTCTTCTTCACTGTTCCCCCAAATGGGTGGGAATGTTGGCAAACTTTGCAGAGGTTCATGTGGATCTGCAGGACAAGATGTTCAAAATACAGAGAAAGCATCATCTATGTGGCATTTACTGGTAATGATGTGAAGCAGCAGTGATGAATGAACATTTCTAGCTGTTGTTCCGCTTTATGCAGTGCAGAGGCAAAAAACCCAACAAAAATAATGTTCATAATGTCTTAAAAGACATTTGTCAGAAACGTGGCATGCACCCACAAGTAAGGGTGCAAAATATTTCATTACTAGTCCACAAAACAGCTGAGAGTTAAGATAGAGGTTTGTGAGGGAACCTGTTTGGACATCACCAGGAAATGTCTCCACAGCTGGTGCAGCTCTGACTGACTCAAGCCTGAGGAATTTAAACCATTTCAATAATAAGGCCTCCTGGGTCAGTAAAGCTCAGTCTAGAAAGCACTCTCCAGATTGACTTTTTCTAACAAAGACTCACATTTCGATATATTTATTTTATTAAATCTGTGGTAAATGTTCTGATTATGTATTCCATGAACGAGAAAAGAGAAGAAATACACAGAAGGCATGTTAAACAACAGCAACAGCAGAAAAGAGAATTACTTCCACAAATTTTGCCATTAGGCCACATTCTCACAAAGCCGAACTTTCAATTATATTTAAAAAATATATATAAAATCCTGTCCATTTTGAAATATGAAAAAATAATAATAAAAATCCTAATCAGCCTTCATGATGTTTCTTAAAGCAGATAAATCATTTTCAAAGCAGATTTTGATTCTGCTCAAAGGCAAAACAGACTGATTTTTCTAGATAAATTTCTAATGGGAATATGTCAAAACGATGAAGTGATCACTTTGCTACAAGGACCATCTAAGCAAGAAATGTGGGTGAGCTCTGTGTGAATAAACAGATGAAGGAGATGGATTTCTTACCCCCATTGTTTGAAAAGCAATTGCCCTATTGGAGAACAATATATCGTTTTAGCTGCACTTTAATTGATTCAGCCAATTACATATTTTTAAAGCGCTCCCAAAAATTAAAAATGCCTCTGAGAGAAATATTTCCAAAGCCCTCATTGTTCAAACCATTTAGCACATTAAAACAAGTTGTGGAAAGATGATTCAACACAAGCAGGTAGATTTCTTAAATAGCCCTCATGGATAAACTCCCCAGGAAAACCAACTAAAATGTGATGTGAGCGTTAAACACAGCTGTCAAGCAGATGTCTTGGCTGCACTCCGCTGCATAAAAGAAGTTTCAGTTCTCGTAAACTTTTGTTTCAAAGTATTTGTCCTAAAGTAATTTGTGAGAAGATTACTTCTCTATTTTCCGCCATAAAAACTAAATATGTGCCTGTAATTGCTCTCCACCTCCCCAGTTTTGTCACTGTGGTGCAGCTGAGCTGGTGTAATAGTTTGGGGAATCTACCACACACCTGTCAGCCAAAAGCAATGCACACTGAGGCAATAATGAGGTCAGACTTGGCAGTAACGATAGAGATTCCTCAATCTAGCCAACCTTTTCTTGCTCCACTGTATGTTGCCAAGAAAATAGAGCTGAACTTTTGTTATTGTTGCATTAATAATAAGAATATAAAGTGGCAAGTCATCCTTTTTGTTGATAATTGCATGTGCCTTTTTGCATAAAAAAATTCAGAAAAAGACCATCATACCGGCAGCCAAACACGGTGTTGGTAGTGTGAGGATCTGGACCTGCTTTACTTTCTCAGGACCAAGACAACTTGCTGCAATTGATGGATTCTGTTTTCTGCCAGAAAAACCTAAAGAAGAACATCCTGCCATCAGTTTGAGTCCTTAGGTACAAGTAACACTGGGTTAGAACACCCAAATGATCCAGATCACACACAAAAGCTCTCATTAGTTAAACAAATATTAAATCAAAGGCTATGTACTGGCCTAGTCCAAGTCAAATGAAACTGCTAACATTTCGACTAAAATCATAATTTGATGACTGCTATTTCTAATTGTGGTTTAAATTTGTTTGTATTTGAAAGTATTGCTACCAGCAGATCTGAAATACAGCAGCCTGAATAATCACCGGCACTCCTGAAAAACATGTTCAGACAATCTCTTTATTCCAGCGGCAAAACATCACAGCTCACAGTGTTTTTTTTGGTTTTTTTACACAGTCAACAATGTACATTTCTGGGTGCGTAAATATGACGGAACAGAGACCAATGTTCCTCACAATGGGAAAGACAAGAAAACATGCCATTAACCCAAAGGTTTTGTGTTGGTCGTCACTGATAAGAAATGGCCACAACAAAAGACATAGCAACCTAAATTTTGTTTAGGTTTGCATTGAGAGGTTATTTTCTCAGTGTGAAATTACAATATTCTAAAAGACAAATGTATTTATTTACAGGTATTTTACACAACTTTACCAAGGTAACCAACAAACAAAGTCCCCCAAAAGCCACGCTAGCAAGTTATGATGCAAATTTTCTTTTCCTAAGGACTAAACAGCGATTATTAACATCAACTTGGGAAGTTGGGAACTGCCTGGCAAGCATCACCGTCATGCCTAACGCCACAGTGTCTGAAAGATGAAGCAAATTAATAACTTTTCACAGGCAACAGTAAATCACAGTTAACACTTATGAGAGTATCCTTTGTGCATGTTGGGTGAGTCTGGTTCTAAGAACTTGATGCTTGTTTACTCTTCCTTGCAAACATTACCCCCCTGGCCTTTTCTTCACATTTTATTGAGATTTTATGGGATAGACAATGTAGAGTCCATTTTAACAGATAAATACTTTGATATAGACTTTAAAGCTGCATATTCTTCTTCTATTTTTGTTTAATATTGATAAAACTCCAGTAGGACTCTGATTGACTTCGGTTCATGAAAAGCTGGAATCATTATCACAGATAGTTTTTTGCACATCCCTGAAATAAGGTACATTTGCATTAATGTTGTGATGTTTGTTTTGTTTGTCGTTTTTTGCACTTACAACCCAGGTGGACTTCGTGATGTCATTTCTCTCCCACGCAGAACAAACATACTGAAGGCTACTCCTGTGTGGGTTGGGTGTGTGTGTGTGTGTGTGTGTGTGTGTTTGCCTGCATGTGTGTTTATGTGTGTGGGAGGTGTTAAAGGGACCTCAGTGGGTGGCGTTGCATAAGAACGTCAGCGTTGAAATAAGGTTTCATAAAGAATAAAAGGGGGGGGGGATCACTAATGTGTTATCTGCTGTCACGCCTACAAGCATATTTTCTCTCTCTGCATCAGGACTGAACCCGCGACAAGCCAGATGAACAATGGTAGGGTGAAAACATAGGACTCCACCTAGTCAGCCTCACAGGTCAAAGAGACAAACCAAACAAGAGGGAAACAAAGACAGAAAGGACTTCATCTGTCACCCCACAAATACCTCGTTGGGGCTTGGTCTGTGGCAACAGACCAAGCCCCAACGAAACAAACGTGGCAGGCCTCTCTGTTCTGCCATATCACGAAAGGTAGCAGCTTTACCTCAATTACCTTACACACAAATATTGGTAACATACACTGCAAAAAAAGTCACTGTAGAATTTACAGTAACTTACTGGCAGCAGGGTTGCCAGCCAGTTACTGTAATTTTTACGGTAAAGAAATTACAGTAACTTTACAGTAACCTTACTGTAATTCTATTACAGTTTTACTGTAATTTTATTACAATTTTACTTTTAATTTTATTGCAGTATTACTTTAATTTGTATTACTATATTACTGTAATTTGATTAGTGTTACCATTTCTTTAAAATAGCACAGTAATTATATAACATGATTACTGTGATTTCATCATACTTTTATCATAATAAAATTGCAGTAATCCTGTAGTTTAATTTTCAAAACGTTGTCATTTTACAGTAGTTCATTAAACCACATACTATGCTAGCTTTTAAAAGTTTAAATGTGAACTTGCAACTTAATTTACCAAACTCTCTAAAATGTTTTATTTTTCTAATTAAAAAAATATACATATATATTTTAAAATCGCTTTATTTTATTGTCAATTTAAATCTAACAAATTGAAGCAAAACAAAATACAGAATATAATGGTAACCTGTAGCCAACCACTTTCCCATTGACCAACATGGGAACCATGAGACCCTGAAAACAGGGAACCAGGCTTAGCAAGTGAATGGGTGGATCATGTCGACTGGTTTTATTATTTCTGTTCAGTTGTTCTTGTTTCTTGCTCCTGATGCGATTTCTCACTTTTTTCCCCCTGGACTGATTGCATCACTCATTAATTCAGTTTCATCTGCACACCATTTGTTTGGTCATTTTCACACATACACTGTGTCAGAAAATTACTTACTTTCACAATCCGCAGCCTTCTTGTATTTGTGGTTGGTTCTTGTGTGCTTCCTTTAATGTTGTGCGGCAGGTTTTCTCTGTTTACGTCTGTATTTCAGGCCTTTCTCCTCATGCAGTGTTTTCTGCTTGAGTATTACAAATAAATCCCAGGCAGGACAACCATACTTTTTCTTTATTCGTCTTCTCTATTCTGCACCATGCATGTTTGCACCACTTCACTGTGTCTGTACTATGTATTAAGTGCTGAGCACAGCAAAGATGAAGGTTAACACTGCCAAAGCCACCTGACATAATGAAATTTGACAAGGCAGTGCATAATCAATTTCACACAAAGCATTTTCCCCCTCTAAACAATAACAGTTTTGTCTTGTGTTCCCAGTCCTCTTTACGTGATTTGTGACCTGTGCCTCAACTTGAAAAAAATATTCAATCAAAAACATTTCTCTAGAAGTAAAGTTAGTCAATATAGAGCCTTTTTAAAGGCACTTTTAACTCTTTCCATTCTGAACCACTTCACACACTTGGATTTATTTTACAGGAATTTTATGTGATAAACCAATACAGAGAAGTGGCTAAAACACTGCAAATGCTGCAAAGTTTTAAAAAGTAAATGGCTGAACACGGGCGTGTGGATTTCTATTCAACTCCCAGAGAGAAGCCACATGTAAGGGAAAAATATATAACCTCCGCGCAGAAAGACCCCAGGCTGGGATTAGAACCGAAGACCTTCTGACTGTAAGACAGCAGTGCTGCCAACTGTGCCATTGTGCAGCCACGTAATTTTATCTTGGTATAAATACAGACGGCTGTTCTGTGAAGGCTTGAGAGGTTCATTACAGAACATTTGTCAAGAAACAGAACATTAGTCATGAAGACCAAGAGACACAGCAGAAGGCTTAGGAATAAAACTGTGGAATAGTGTGACAAGTAACATAACAAGTAACAAGCATAACATAGTTGCTTGATTGTGCTATAAAATGGCACTATATAACGGGAAAATAGATAATGCTCCCCCTTTAACATCTTACGGGGTACTGATCCATAGCCTGAAAATAAAAAGATCCTGCACAATTGCCACGCCACACCTCCCGATAAATGGCCGTCCACCTAAACTAAAAGCCTGAAAGCAAGGAACATTAATCAGAGAAGCCTCTAAAAGGCTCAAGGTCATTTTTGTCGTGCTGCAAACATCCACAGGTATGTACAGCGGATAAAGGCTATTAGATCAGATGAGATAAAAACTAATGCATAACTATGCAAAAACGCCTCAATATGCAATAAAGTAATAAAATCAGGCTTCAAAATGTAATAAAAAATAATTAAAAAAGCATTATGTAATAATCATCAAAAACTGAAATGGAGTTGAATACACAGCAGTCCAGGGGAAGAAATAGTAAGAGGCTGGAAAATAAAACATACCTTAAGGACAGAGGTTTCGACCCTAAAGATTGCATCGTCATTTGTTACTATGGTTCATTAAAAACCAATTAAAACTTGAAAATGTAAGTTCACAGTTGCTACCGAGCCGATCTGACACGTTTCTGCTCATGCTGCTTGAGCTTGAGCTGTTTTCCAAGGGAGAATGTGGAACAATCTCAGTCTCAGAGTTGGTAGAGACAAACCTTAAATGACTTTCAGTTTTAATTGGTTGTGCCACACTTTTCAGATGATGTATTTTAAAATATTTTAGAAATCATGTAGCCTTTTTATTCCACTCAACAATTATTTACAACCTATTTTAGTCTACTACAGACAATTTCAAGAAAACATGTTTGCAGCTGCAAAATTTGGAAATATTTCCAGGCATACGATAATTTGTGCATTTGCAAAAATAATCATATGCTTATTATATGCCTATTATAACACACATTGGTTTTTTAGTATTAATTTATTCCATACACAATGAAAAGTGGTAGTGATAATTCCAGTTTTCTGTGTTTTGAGTACATTAGCCGATGAGCATCTGAGACATGTTAGCGTTTTCAGTGAAGGTAAAGATTTAAATTTCAGTCCACATGATGGCACATTGCATAGTTATAGTATGGAAATGTGATATTTCTGAGGAAAATGTTGAAGTTTCAAGTCAAATAATTATTGCCATTAAAGCAGAAACATACTTAAATCTAGAGTTATACTTCAATCTCTGACTCTCCTAATTGCTTGCTCATTGCATATCCCGCCACTTATTCACTGAAGAAGAAAACTCCTTCATTACTGCAGGTGGAGCTAAGGGCAAGGCTGCATGCCAACTTCTTTTGGGATGATTTCAGGCTCCGTGTCTGTTTGTTTCCCACAAAGCAGACCATCTTGTTGTGTTATTGATGTGAAACCCAGCAATAACACAACAAAATACATCTAGAAAGTAAAACAAGGTGAGGGGAGATCAGGACCAGAAAGCTGCACCGTAATCTGAAACCTTCTGATTTAGTTTAAATTACTTCAACTCCACTGCACTGCACCCTGGTGTGGTCAAGCTGCATAGTGCTCATGGACTGAGCTGAATAGGTAATAGTTTTAAATGCATGCTTTCAGAAGAATGTTGAATGTTGGCTTGGGAAAAAAAAAAAAAAAAAAATCTGACAGCTTTCTTCCTTTGTGGTGCTGTGGACCTTTACAGTAGCTGCATTTCAGTCCTGATTTATAGTCCATCCCTCACGCGTTTTCCTCCCTCAGGCTGATGGCGGTCCACGGGTACGCCCATAAAACATCAATCCCATCTTGTGATATAGCGCCTGCTGCGCTGTCAGCCATCACCAAGGATTACTGGCACTGTTCGGGGTTTTCTGGCGCCTGGCTGCAGCCAAACATGGAAGGGAGAGAATATAAGCTACATAGCGTCCCTGGAAGGTCATATCTTCCCATGTCTCTGAAATATGATCAGTAGGCTTGTCCCGCTACAGGAAGCACAGCCAGAATTAATTTGGAAATAGAATTAAATCTGACTGCAACTCAACAAGAGGAATAACTCTCAAAATTGATTTTTCACCTCACTCTTTGACGCCGAACTGTTTGATTAAATAACTAAAAACAAGCTCAAAATGTCTTGTGACTTAATGTCCTGGCAGTTATATTTTTAAATATGGGTCAGGTAACAGATTTCAGAGCTCTGGGAAAATGATACGTATGTGGAAAATCAAATATGGAACAGATGGCCACCTTCTGTTTACAGTATCTAAACCAGAGCCAAACCAGGGATGGTTTCCAGATTTTAGGAAAAAAAACAAAAAGACAAACAAAAAATAAACAGTAGTTAAGCTTGGTTCTTCCTGCATGTTGCTTCTTTTTGAGCAGTGTTATCATATCTGAGTCTTTGTTTGGCATTTATTTTTGTTCAGATCGTTGGAATAACACCTGAGTTTATCTGCATTTTGAATAGTTCAACTGAAAAAGATATATATTTATTTTACCCAGGGAAGAAGTTTGTACATTCATAAAACCACAGGGTTTTAAAAATAATCAAAATAGACATACCTTCATTGCAGTCAACATGCAAAAAAAAAACAAAAAAACTCAGAAAACCTAAAGCAAAACTCAGACAAAGTCATTCTAGTTAGTGTCAGCTTTTTGAACCAATAAAAACATGTAAAAAAAAAAAAAAAAAAAAAGGAAAAAAATCTTAAATCTACTCCAAATATCTACCAATTTTAGCCGAAATGTGCATTGATATTTTTTTTAAAGAATACCCACTGGAGAGCAATTATTATCGTTTGAAGCACAGCAGACGTAAGTGTTCACTTTGGTCTCGTTTGTCCAGAGGCAACTGTTGCCAAGTCTGAACTCTAAGCTGTACTGTCACATTGTTTTTGAAAGAAAACTCTTTATTTCAAAATCTAATGCCATCATCCGTAATATTTGATATGCTAACTGAGGCATAACAAATATTGTTGAGCTGTTCGCATTTTTCTCTTAGCCCGTCCTGACCTCAAGTTAAGTTCAGCGAAAATCCACCACAGGAAAGAAGGTTTTGTCTCAAACTGTCTAAAATTGTCCCTCTTTTATACATCGTTTACAGCAGACTTTGTCTATGATCTCTCTCAGTGTTGCACAACAAACTTTAGATTGCTTGGAAATAGAAGTTTTTCTAAAATTGGCAGCAACAAAATCCCCCTTCTGCAACTACTGCTGTGTCATTCCTTATTGGCTTTGAGTCAACACACACCTGAATGCTCCCGAGTAGCTTCCTAAAATTGTCACAGAAATAGTCAAAATCTCAGAAGAATGGTCAGTCAATACATCTATGTACCCTTGATAATTTCATTAATTGTTTAATGAATGTTAAACAAATTAATATATATCATATATGATTTTCACATCTTGTGTGGAGAAGTTATCAGACCCCACATGTCTGATGATCTTCCTGGCTCACTTATCTGGATGCATGCACGCAATTAATTAGAAATCGTTTTGATTTAGAACATTTCATCTCTGCTGCAGACGTCAGCAGCTTTGCCAGCTAGCTGAGACGAATGGGACGAATGTGAAGGGATGGTGACTAAATGAAGGATGAGGAGAGTAAATGACAGAGAAATAAAGGTAGGAAATGAAAAGGAAATCGATGAAATGACTGAGAGATCCAGAAAGACATGGCCGGATGAATAAAGGAGTGATCTGCTGAAAGAGACGTGAAAGATGAGGTAAAATGGACAACTTGAGCAGACATCGAGGGAGCAATAAAGAGGCAAAGAGAACTGAGGAGAGTAGCCTTAACAGCGAATGACTTTAATGTAAAGCACAGCCAGAGTGTGATAAGCAGAAATGAGACACCATAATAAAATATACGTACTGTGAATAATCATCTATAGGGGTCACGCAGAAGTATTCACAACCCATGAACGAAACTTAAAATTGCTCATAGTTGTGGAAAGGAAAGAAAAGGAAGCATGGCTTAAGATTTTAATAGATAAAAAGTCAGAAGTGAAACATGCATATCTATTGACAAAATGTAGTGTTTGTTGCTTGTTTCATATTTGATTATTTTGCTATGATGTTATTATCCAAAACACTTTAAACTGCTTCATTGCTGAACTAAGCTATACAAATAAACTTGAACTGACCAAAGAAAGTTCAAATATCCACTAGTACTATTTCCAAAGATACATGTGTAATAGTGAATATTAAGTCTACATTTTTACAAGTGATCGTTGATAAGTTTCTCAGCCAAACAAACTTCACATTAATTTGACAACAAGCTCTATTAATCCACTCAATATGCTGATCTTGAGTGTGCAAGGGCAATTTATCAAAAACTGCCATCTTTGACACATTTACTCAAAATAAAAAGATTACTCCACTCTTGGCGTTTTGAAGCTCTAGTCTCAATGAGACAGATAGGGACACTTAATCTCATTCAATATAGCTTTACATAGCAACATGGACAAACAACATTTTTTCCCACAGGTCTGAACACTTTCCAGCTTACATTGTTTAAATAGATAAAATGAGTTAAAATGCACTGCGTCAACTCCACAGCAAAATTTACAATAATGGACTGGCAGCAGAATTACCAGCTAGCTACTTTTATTGTAAATGTATTGTTATTTTTGCAGCTTTTTTGAAGTTTACCTAATGACATTGGTGCATTTTTCCAATTTACAAAATATCTGTAGTGACGGCCTAGAACCTCAAAGCAACTTTAAAGCACTTGTGTTGCTCTGATTTCTTTCCTGTGTTTGGAAATGCTGCATTTTCTTGAAGCAGACAGTTTACAGTTAAAAAAAAGTTCGATTTTTTTGTCCTGTTGTGTTTGTGTGGGAGGCTTCAGTTTTCTTCTATTTCCTACCAACTTACAGTAATATGAAAGTGTAATACTCCCTAACAATTAATGATAATACCACTGAGTGCTACTGAGTTTTGGTTTAATATCTTAAACCAAAACGTCAAAAAAAAACACTGAGTTTTTATAACACACAAACAAACACACCCACACAGTCTTCAAAAATGAGTAAATAATGCGAGGGTCCTCAGAGGGCAAACAGGTATGTGTAGGCTGACAGCTGAAAGCACAGCGGTGTAACATCATGTGACAGGTAACAGAGAAAGAGACGACGATGCGCCAGCTCACAGCCCAGCAGGACTGCATTCTTTAATGAAGCCAGTAGACTCAGGGGAGAAGCTGTTATTAGCATATTGCTACAGGGGTCTCTGGTACAGGTAGTTAACGAAAAGAGTCAAAAAAGGTAAAGAAATAAATAAAGAGAAAATCTGAAGCCAAGATAAGTGGGAAGTTACTTAGAAAATTACTAAAACATCAGAAATTATGACAATATTCCAGCTGGAGCTTCACGGTGATCACAGGGATTATGGATTAGATGTTAGAATCTTCCATGGCAACAACAGCATTAACAGTCACTCATGAGCTCTCAAAGTGTGAAGTGAAATCATTTCGCTCACAATGTGGCAGCTTTCCACAATGCCCTCCACTGTTGTTGCTCGTGAGAAAATTTAAGAGTGTAAAACACTGTTATCACAGGACAGATGAAAATATACGCTGTTGTGCATTATAGCAATAAGGCACGTGTTCGCTCCTCCCACCCTGCAATTGCAGCCCCAGTGGTATTCATGGTAGCTTGACAGCCTTGCACAATAGGCACACAGTAATGGCTGGGTACACTCTGACACATAGCATGAACACACAAAATAGCAACGTATACTGACGTTACTCAGACCACAGGCTTTCAGTGAGCCACAATATAAAGATCATCATTTAGACTCTGCCTTTCCCCTCCACAGGAAGCTGCAAGCACTGATTATATCCTGTTTGCCTGTGAATTATGTGCTTTTGTGGATGAGAACGGAGAAGTTGTTGCACATGAAAATCCAGAGGTTAGCAAGGTAAAAACAGTTTAATTCTACAAAAAAATTTTACAAATTGGGATTATGGCATATAGCATTTGCAGATTAGAAGTTGAATAAAGAAATGAAACACCTGCTAAACATATTAACTTTGTTTTACTCATAAAATAAACAAAATAGACAGGAAGGTGCTTTCTAGATGAGGAAAAACTTAGGAGATCTTGACCTAATTCTCTTTTTAGCCATTTTCTAATCTACAAAATCAGTTTGAGGAAAGTTTGTCCACCTCTCCACTTTCAGTGGTGAGATGTGTGAGGCGTTTCCTGCATGTTTCAAGTCACATCATCAAGTTCTGGGCATTCACCCAGTCCAGGACTTAACATTTCTTAATTCATCAAGGTATGAATTCTCAGCCATACCTTGATGGATTTATTTGGGTGCTTTGGGTCATTCTCATGACCCAAAACAACGACCCAGGACATAGACTTACATTTTTTGACACAACTTATGGTGCACGTTGATGAATCATCCAGGACTGACTGCTGCAAAGCATTCCCAGTTTATGACATTCCCAGGTTCTTTTCCTGGAATGGACCACTTACTTTATGGCAGTCATCTTCTCTATTTTAGCGTCCACAATTTTCATTATTAGAATCATCTGTCAAAAGAGCATTAATCAAGATTTCCAGGTGATTGTGTGCATTCTCTCTGTTTTCCTTCCTTCCATGAAAGTTAAACTTGTATTAAAAATACACAGGCACTTTCAGAACAGTGGCAAGATTCTGCTGTAGATCCTATGGAGACACATTAGGATTTTTGGAGACTTAGCATTTGAATTCTGATTTTGCTTGGATGACTAAACCTGAGCATGCTGGCTACTTGCATTGTATTTTCCTGTGAGCAGGCAGGAGCATATCAGATTTTATAACTGAGATTAAAAACTTCCTTCAAAATCCAGAGTAGGTTTATTCTAATCACATGCACCTGAAAAGAAAGGCATGTGTGTGATTTTAGCCAATTTAAATGATGATAAATGTCGAAAAGAGTTCATGTTTTCCATAGTGCTGGTTGTAGTTTTTATTACATTTTTGAGAAAATCTCAAAAGGTATTTTCTCCAGTTTTTATTGATTGCTAATATTAATTTCATTCCTCAGTATTTTTAAAATTGTTATTACATATCCATATGTCCAGTTAGAAAAACACAGAAACTTTCATATCATAATTTTTTTTTTAATGACTTTATATTGCATAGTCCATTTAAGATAACCAGCTTGATTTGTGGTTCTTTGCTTAAATCAGTAAAGTAAAGTAAAGCGTCTGCTCATGGAGAAACGCAACTATTTACCCTGTTTTCTGTTCATGTAATAGATCTTGAACAATAAAGCAACATAAGCATGAGACGTCTTAAACTTAGGATAAACAATTTATTTTCTTCACTTTGTGTCATATCAGTGACAGATCGATGCTTAGAGAAAACTTCTGAGGTGTTGACACATTCAAATTCAAAGGTGCTAAATACATCATTCTATTAATGTAAATACTGAGAGAAAGTATTTATAGAAAAGCAAAATGAATGAAGGTTTTTACACGAGTGGACGGCATTAAGGTCTTAAAATATAAAAAACAAAGAGGTAAAGGCAAATTACATGCAAGTCCCTAAACACAGATGTTATCTATGACCAGCTTGCAGATACAATGCAGATCCATTTGTTTTAATTAGGTTTGAACACCTCAGGCTCTCACTCACAAAGGGACATTGATTTTCAGTAAATATTGAGTCACAGGGCTTGACTCTGACTATGCAAATTTTGGTTTTAAATGATGGTATTTTCCACTGGCTTTGGGCATTAGATACATTTCCAAAGTCACAGAAAATGGGGCAAAATACAGATCACAGCAAATCCTTTACTTTGGAGAATAAGGGCTTTAAATCAGTGGAGTAGATTTGGCTTCACTTCTACATATTGACAAAACCTGGCCAAGATTTGTCCACAGAATTTAAAATGATTGCTCTCGTATTTATACTAGATCACCCTGGTTAGCTTGGTTTCAAGTTTTTTTTGTTTTTTATTTAGTAGCTCCAGTTTTACCATTTACATTTTTTAAACTAACGTCACATAATTATTTCCTTGTAATTACCCTGTTTTGAATAAATGCTCTAATATTTAATTTGAAACATAAATATTTAGTTCAAAATACAAAAGTAAGTATTTAGTGAAACTATGACTTTTCTTTTTCAAATGAATGCTATAATATACTTACAAAATCTGAGAATTCTCTAAAGCCACACTGGGGTTTCTAAATGTGACTTTACAACATTTTACCCTCTTATTCCCAGTTTTCCCTTCTGCCTTCACCCTTATCTGTCTTCCCACTAACAGCATGTTTGTCCATACACAAGGACTGAAATAGATGGTGAACCAGCCAAACTATACAAAGAGGACATCTGATGCAGCGTGCTAAGAATAAGGACATGAGTCAACAACGCTGTTCCAAAAGAGAAGGGACAAACCTCTGACAGTGACACATTTTACCAGAAAACAACTAAAAGTCGGTCAGAATGGGAGGCTTTATTTCTATTGTGCGAGTTATTGTTTGTCTATCTATTGTCCGAATGATGTGTGTTGTGTCCTAAGCTCAGCAAAAAAAATAAATCCCATCCTGAAATCTCTCTTTCTGTTAAGATCTGAATAAATATTGTACATACATATTTTCTCTCTCATGAACAAAGTCATCTTGAAGGCTTAGCTAGGGTTCATTGCTCATCTTTAAAAAGCAACCACGGTATCTGGGACATATTTCTTTAGGCATTACACAATTTTCTTATAAAAAGCAGGTCAAACTAATCTGAGACCCACCACACCCACCTTTTTCACAGCTATAATCCTCAGTTCAGGTCTCCAAATCCAGCTACTGATAGGTGGGCAGAGCCTGTGTTCCTCCAAAGATAGCAACACACAAATTATCATCTATCTTTTTGTCACGGAGGGTGCAACTGTGGCGCAGAGTATAAAAATATAACAGACAAGGTTGGCTTATAAATTCACACTTAACGGTCAATTAAAAGTGTCCCACTGGAACAGTCTGGAGGATTCAGTCCCCACAAACAAGGATGTTTCTGAATGATTCTCTATTTGTCTTTTAGAAGACTTCCCTTTTTATTGCTTTGAGTCCATTATCACTCTAACATTTTTTACCACTTCTCTGGTCATTTTATTTACTCTGAACATTATAGATATTAATATATATCAGTATTTGTTAACCAAAGGTGTGTACAATTATGATGTTTCTAAGTTAATAGGTGTTATATTTATTCTACATTGAACAAACAAGGCTGCTAAGGGGCAGGTAAGGTTGTGAAAGGGTGATTTTTCTAAACAAAAAAGCGTATGCAGATGAGTTTACCTGGGACTGATGTAGACAGATGTACACAATGTACAATAATCAGTGATCTGTTACAAGGACCTACTGAAAATAAAAGCTCATACCACTTTTTCTGCATTTTGGTTTGACAGAAAACATTTGTTCTGAGTCTGTTTTTAAGATGGTGATTTGTTGATTTAGTAACAGACTTTTTGTGGAATTTAAAGAGAATATTTGAGTACATAACCATTTCATTCAATGCTCTGTTGTCTTCACCCTCACTGAGTCTAGTTGAGATCACTGAGATTGACCTTTAACACGGTAAGAGATGTTGCAATCCTTCTGAATCTGAGTTGGGGGGAGTTTATAGATATTATATGAAGGTAGCACAAGGATAGTGACTTTAGAGACTCCATCTTTAGTTTACTGTGGTGTACATTTGTGTGTAGCACAGTACCAGACAATCCCAACCCATTTTACAACTTGTCAATCTTTACATCCTGACTACAGTTACTTTGAAAAAATAACACAACTGAATACTGATTAATCCTGTGCAAAGTAGTTTATTTACTTTACTTATTACTTGATTTCAAACGTAACCTAGTTAGATTTCAAATTACATTACTAGTTCTATGCAGCAGCTGTGGACAAACCTCCAACCTAAAGATGACTTGCCAATACTTTATTAATAGTATTGAAGGTGCATGCTGGAAACATGACTCATCTCTTATGTCACTGCAATGCAAGAAGACAGCAAATAAATATTTTAACGAGGGGAAAATGACCACAAATAGTAACACACAGTGACTGAAAAAGCAACTTTAATCCGAAAAACATATTATTTACTCATTTCTGAAAAAGTGGTCATGTTGGAGGGAGTAACACCGATATGATGCTCAGAAACAAATAATTGGCATCACTGTTACGATCAGCTGTGTCAACTGCAGTACTTCCATCGAAAAAGTTGTAGATTCATGCCAATTTTATATCATTTAAAACTTTTAGCGATGCTTTTTCTTTTAACACATTTTAGTTTGACCCTTTCTTCCTAGGGATGGATAAAAAACTTATGAGCACAAACTTAAACCTCTAACTTTTTAAACCTGGAACTGAGTTGCTGCTGTCGTCCTGCATTTCTCACATGTCAGTTTGTCGTTGGCTTTTTGCACATTTCTTCTTCTTATTATTATTTTTTAGTTTGACTGGAATAAAGACAGTGCAACCCGTCTGACCCACTTCACCTACTTTGTGGCTTTAGCGTTATGTTCTTCTGACTGAAAGCAGTTTTTCCACTGCCTCTTAAGCATTCAAAACAGATTTCCTTTGAAGATGTTTTAAAAAGCACGCTGCTTCTGTGAGTTATCAGCCATGAAAGTCTTTCTAACTTTTCAGTTTTAGTCAACATCACACTAAAGTTTGTTGATTTAAAAAAAACAAAAAAAAACGGGGTTACTTAAAAAAAAAAGTCCATTACCTTTTCAGACAGTGATGAAGTGTGGGTTTCTTTTAACCATCAGCACCGTATTATTGTGACCATGACAAGTGGTGTTTTAGCTTGATAAAAGCAGCAGCGGGCAGACTGCGGTGTCTCATGATGGCAGGTGAAATCACTTTGCTGTCTAAGCTGTATCTCACCATGATTTCCAGCTTGGTGCCATTGACAAAACACCTGCTACAGCATCCATCTTTCAACAGCTTCACCCGTCAGATTTTTGGGGACTGTTCATTCTTGCCTTTGCCCTCTATCATTAGCTTCAATGTGATCTTGCTCTCTGGTTCTTCTTCTTCTGCGACAAATGACACGGCATGCCAATTGTAAGTGATTCGACTGACTCACAAGCAAGTGTGGGCTGCCAACTGTTATCCTCTTGACTCCAACATTCGCATTGAAACACAGCTGTGGAATCTAAGCTGGAGATAAGCAAGCTGCCAAAAATATAGAAAATATTACCATATGAATATATTGAATTGCTATTTTAGACCACTATTCACTTAGTCTGAAAGAAGGCATGTGGCTTCATAAAAACATACAACAGAGATGGCCTAAAGTCACTTTTCTTGTCTGTTTGCCACTGTTTTTCTCCTAAAACTTTAGTCTGGCAAGAAAGGGGTTATAAATTAATAATTTGTTCCCAAGAGAACTCCAGAGTGAGTCATTCCTCCAATTACTACTTGCAGAAAGTAAACACAGAAACACATAAAGGCCTGCAGGGAGCTCCCCTGGGGTGAACCACCCACCTCCCTTTTACATATCACACGATAATACGCAACCTACCATCTTGTTTGTTTCATACGAGGCAGGCTTCTGCCAATGAGAAACAGGGTCACATTACAAGACTTTCACACCCTTTTTTTTTCTTGTGATTAAAATTGCTTTGAGAGTGTGAACTTCTCTGCTTATTTATATTTGACGGAAAGGTACACCGCTGCTCTAAATAGTGCTCAAATGCAACACGGAGACTAATGATGAAAATAAACTGTTTGTGCCAGGGCAAATGAATGGTGTGCACGCTGTGCTTGGTTTGAGCCATGGGACATTGGTGGCCAGGCCTCATTAGCTCAAAGAGGTCAAGGTTGTCAAACCTAACACCACACTGCACACGCAGGCACACTGAATTTGCATGACTTCACTCACATGCTGTCGCACGTGAAATAGAAGGCGGCAATTAATCGTCTACATTTGTGCAGAGGCATCATTTAGGTTGAAGTAAGGCAAGGTCGTTCGTGCTTCTGTCCTGGACTGATCTCACCATCACATCTAAACGTTTAAACTTACTGTCGCTGACACAAACTGTGATTAGCCTTTGGGTGTGTTTTTAGTGCTGTGCATAATTTAGGTGAATGCTCGCCATCTCTAAGATACTAGAAGCGACACACTACGTATTATCCAATTGTGCTGCAAGATTGGTCGGTGATCAGTTTGATTTAATGATGTGTTCCATATCAAGTTGAGTTTTCCAGTTTAAAGGGGGTGGTGTAATATATTTTACACATAGTGTCATTATAAAGTAACTATCCTACCTTGAGTAGTTATACAATTTGCTGTATATATTGAACATTACTTAAAGGAAATTTGACTTCGCAATTTGATGCATTGAAATTGGACCTCTGTCTCTTTAAGGACCTTCTGCTCTCTCTGATACCCCACCTTCAGCAGGTCATCATAAAATAGCTCCTCCGTTATTCCATTTACCGCCATTCTTGGGAGCATTGGACTGAGATGTAGTTTATATGATAAACTAACAGTTGCTGCCATGCAGTTTCACCAGGTATTTGATAACTGCTTCTGCTGCTAGTCTAGAGGAGCTGAGTGGGGATGACATGATAACTTGCGTGCTGATTAATACAAATTCCGCCTAACATCTGTTATTGGACATCCTTTTATTCTAAAAGTAATTCATGAATTTACTCAGACATTATTAAAATCTCTTTATGCCCTATGTTCCCTTGCAAAAGCTTCCATACCCATTAATCTCCAATGCATTTATTACATTTCATTTGATTGACCAACAGTCCTGACCAGCACAAAGCATCATATAACTGTAAAACTGTACAACAAAAATGCAACATTTTAGTTTTGCAACAAAAATAAAATCTGAAATGTCCCTGTGAGTCAATGAGTTTCTGCCACCTTCAAGACTGAACTTGTTGCCAATTCTTTATAAAAAAGATCAAGTTTAGTCAGATTTGATTGAAAACATTTCAATTCAATGTTCGAGTCTTACCACAGACTTTCATTTGAACTTAGGAGGAAGCTTTGAATAGACCAGCTCAATACATGACTTTAAGGTTGTTGTCCTCTAAAGTTAACCTTTGCCCCAGTTTCAACTCTATTTCAGCCTTTCACAAGATTTCTTTTTTCTCCATCTATATTTCCATCAACTCTGTCCAACTTCTTTGTTCCCAGTCAAGTAGACCCACAGCATGATGATGCCACTTCTGTGTTTCAGCAGTAATGGTGTTTTCAGACTGCATTTTACATGTAGAAATTTGGAAATCTAGTTTTGATCTCATCTTACCAGAGCACATGACTCCACATGCTTCCTGTGTCCTATGGATGGGTAAAATAATTTGACCTCACAAAACACATTAAAAAATGCTCAGAAATGTGAAATCATACTTTAGAAACCAACCTATCCAAGCACTGCAAGGTAACTCTTTCATTACATGGTTGCAACCCAAACCTTCAACACCCCGGGTCCACAGAAATCTCTGCTGCCCCCACCACCCCAGCTCCACCATGCCCCAAATATCCAACCCACCCTCTAAGTTTATAATCAGAGTTGCCGAGCTAAGCAAAGTGAAAGCACAGGAAAGTCAGAGGGGGCCGGTGCTCAACCTCCCCTCATCACCCCTTTACCCCCATTCAGCACTGTCAGAGGGCCGGTCTGCGCCCCGAAAGCTCAGATTACATCCCACATAATGAGAGGCCTAGCTCAGCAGGCTGTGCCTCTCTGTCTCCTCTCTCTCTCAGGCTGACCCGCTGTGGTATTATTGCTGAAGTCCTGTTCTGTTCTGTTGTGCTCCTCCCTCTGGCTACCACATAGCCAACTGCCAGCACAGCTGCTTTACATGTCAGTCTGTGGCCGACAAACACTGATGCACATGTACGTGTGTGTTCATGTGCGGTTCTGTGAGTTTCTGGGCTCTTTGAAATGGAGATCAGCGCAATCCAGAGCAATGCATGGAGTTCCCAGAAAAAACTTATTTAAATGATATGGTATAAAAACACAATTTATGTCATTTATTTATTATACGGTGTTGAAATTAACACTGTATAATCTCATTTCCTCATATAGAAATTTGAACTATTACATAAAGCAAATATGGCCAAAATATCTTTATACAGTTTATTTTGTTAAACTATGTTTGATTGTTCCTTCAATAAATTCATACATATCAAAAGACAGCTTTAAATAACTTGTTTTGTGCATGAATAGATTCATCCAACAGTGATGTTTGTTAAGTGGAGCCTTTTTTTTTTCTGCTTCGGTCCTTGGAGTATTTTTTCCCTTTCTGGTATTGTAGTATTGATTATGCATTCATTAGTGTAGAACTGTGTGGAAAGAAGAACCTCTGGGGCTTCGTTAGTAAATACGACATTGTTCATCCACAGATGCCACCAGTTCTTTTCCCAAGTGTTGGTGCACCTGCCAGGTTGAATTGCATTGTTTATTCACAGAAAAGGAAGCTGGCTCTTGTTAAATTATTATTAAATATTTGAGATTGTTGTGATCTCTGTATTTGGCCATCGAGGAATACTCAAAGTTTCCTCAATTCAAATCTTGGCCACAAGAACAACATGCACAAACATATTTCAATTAGAAATTTCATTCCTAGTGTAAATATTCTGGACAACATTGGACTGAAGATGCAAATTTTTACTTGACAATCTTCAACTGGGCGAAATTTTCCTTGTCATCATTAAATTATATACCACAAAAAAATTAAAAATAAACCCCAGCATCTTCCCTCAAACTGACAGTTGTACATGTTTCTGTGTGTGATGACATAACAACAAACATCAACTAGAAACTCGTGCCCCTACATGTCCTAACTACTATGTTGAGTTTTTTTGCACTTGGGTTTGCGTTCGGTGTGCATGACTCTGCAGTGGGGAAGGAATCTTTTGGTGGGTTTCTAGGTAACTTAACTTATTTACGTAGCACCAAATCACAACACAGGCAAGTATGGCCAAAAGTATGACTCCGGTGCTGTATTTAATTCCCTTCAGAGACATCAGCCTCTTGGGCCACAATAGGAAAAGCAGTGTTAGTAACTCTTCTGACTAATTTTACGTTCAAGTTAGCAAAGGCCCAGTTGCAAGAGGTGCATGATGACAGCATCAATTTATAAATTTGTGAGTGACATTGGGAGAGACTTAATTATTTTTGTTCAAAAATTTATGATGACTGACCATCTTCTGTTCGCAAAAGTGAGTTTATTTCAAAAATGTTTAGGAGGTGAACTCTGAGATGAAGTTTAAATCTGTAAATTCATCTTAGAATTAAATCTTATTCAGGATTAACTCTGGCCACAAGAAATTTTTTCATGCACCTAAAACAGATAGGAATGTGACAACATAAATTTCTTGGCTAAAGGAAATTTACAAATATGCTACAAGAAAGAAGCAACATTTTGCCTGCAAACCAAAGACTCTGGCTTGCAGCACAACCCGATTACTTATTATTTTTATTTTTTTTCAGTTTTTTAAAGTTGTAAAGTAACTGGGACAGGTTGAGTCTGTGAAGTCTGAAAAAGCAGAAAAGCAAGTATGACTGCAGGAGAACAATGGTGGAGCACTATCAGATCCTAGACGGACTATCAGATAGACGCCACAGTTAACATCTGAAGCTGAGACGAGACAAACCTGTGAGGAGAAATCTGGTAAAGCTGGACTTTTCACAAGCACAGTTACTAATTTTGGAACACTTTGAAAGAAACAGTAAGGCTCAATTAGTCAGGGAGGCAGGAAAAAAGGTGAATATATTTATCTCGTAAAAATAAATTGTATGGACCAAGACCAGAAGTAGCTCTGATTTCTAGAAACTGTTGGACACTTGGTTAATAATTGAGGGCGTCTGCTGCAATCCTGATTTGTTTCCCACAAAGTCTTCATCCTTTTCTTCAAAATATCAGGTATATTGGAAACAAATCCTGTATCAGAATTATCACTACTGTGTTTGTTTCATTAGGGGGAAAACCCCACGAGGTAACTCTATTTGTAAGGACCTTTAAACTCATACAGAAACACTGCCACCTTTTCTGGAACCTCAGTGTGTGCAGTCATGACAAAACGTGGCACCCACACACACCCATTCACAACACATACAGCTCACAAACACACTCACTTGTATGTTGGTCAGCTTTGTTTATATCTTCCAAGCTTTCAAAGGATCAATGCTGTCAGTATTATTACAAGCTAGGTTGGGGCCCAGTTAGGTTGTGAATAAACAGGGTGAGTATTTATGCATCAGCAACATAAGTGTCCATATGTGTTGACGGCAACAGTTCTGTGTTTGCAAACATCATAACATTTAATTTGTGTGGTAGCCCTTTTTTTTCCCACCCAGATTGTCTACATGTCTGTGCTTTCCCTCAGAAGTACATTTGTTTGTGTTATGTGAGTCTGTGCAATAAGAGGGAAAGAGTGAGGTCACAGACTTTTGCCACAAAGGCTCCCAGCCCAAGGTCTACTGGAGTACAAGCGGTCTTTGTCAAGTCCATGTGTGGAGTGTTCTGTGCTGCATTACAATGAATCCGAGACAGAGTGCAGGGGAGGAAAAGAAAAAAGGCTACAGCAGCTTCTGTTGATTAGCAGGAAAGAGTTTCATTTCTCCCCCCAAATGAACAGCACACCTGAAACACTGCGTCTGCTCTTTCTCTTTTTGGATGACTCTTGTTCATTAATGATACATATTATTCATACATTAAAAGATTTATGCAAACATATTATTTACCATCACTTTTTCTATGAGACAAGATCTTCCAGAAAAAAAAAGTTTTCCAATACTGTTATTTGTTAAATCTGTCAAATAGCTGTAAAACTATGTATATATATATTTTTGTGTGCAAAAACTCATATGGGAGATTGTTTTGGAAACATTGAAGCCTTCTCTTGCAGTCAAGTTAGAAAAAAGAAAAAGTCTGTTATTCATGTTGTTTACCTGCAGAGCTCAAATACAAGTGATTGGTCAACCCACTGGTGGGTTGACCAGGCTTAAAGGATTTGAAGTGTCACTGTGTCATCTCATAGGAGTTGGAGGTTGAACCTATCCAGCTGATTTATGCCAGTCATTGTTGTTATGTTGCTGCATACGAGTCCATGCATGAAAACCATATGAATATGGAGAAATAAAGTGCAGGAACACTGGTCTGGAAAATGTTTCAGAGAAAACAATGTGTTTTTGATGTACTTTTTGAAAGGTTTAAAATGAATCCCACAAGGCTCAATCTAGGTACAATTTTATTTTGCATTCCCATTAGTGAGACAAGGACGAACACATTTAAAACTAAAATGGAGCAACATGCCGTAGGCAAAAATGCACTTTTATGCAGATGACACCATACTTGTCATCTGCTCTACTCTAAGGAAGGTTGTGATGAACATCAGACAGACTTTCAGTTGCTCCAGGCATCCCTGTTTGGCCTAACTTCTGTGAATGATGCTTTCCAGGAAAAACTCTCTCATCTGAGATCATTTTGGTATTTACCCTAGGGGGAGAGCTCATCAAGAGAATATCACGCTACAAATAGTACGAATATTTGGCTGGATTACTTACTTTCGTTGAGAGTGGTTAAAGGTTAAACTGGTGGTTCATTAACAAATTAGGGCTGATCTTAACTTTTGTTAAGCGGAGTTCTTTAAGGTTCTCTAAAATAAAATTAATCTTGTAGCCTTTCGTGATTAGATTAAATAAAAACACATAAATATTCTCATTAATTAGTGGTCAACTTTAACTGTGAAACAGAGACGGCAAGAGCTGTTAACTCCATTAGGTCATCATGTGTGCATTTGCTTTTCCCGTATGCATGTAAATCCTGATCCACATGTGCTTCATGTTTTCTCTCTTATGTAACGAGTGCTAAATGAATGCGATGCAATGAGAAGGGCTTTACAACCCTTCTCATTTATATTTAGGAGCAGGTTGACAGATATACTGACTCATCAGCCCATTAATACCTGCTGCACCTGTCACTATGCAACTTATACGCAGAAAAAAAAAAGTCATTCTCATTATTACCAAGTGAAGAATTACGGTGACACATAAGGTGTCCAGAAAGTTTGATTTTGAAATGGTCAGGAAAAGCTTGGTGTTAAAGATACTCTGCTCTTTCCTCCCTCCCTTCCTCCCTCCCTCGTTCTTTCAACATAAGCAAATGACCTGACTAGACATGCATTTTGCATGGTCATTTACACGGTTTTTACTGTGTGAATCTGCACTACTTATGTATGGCAGGAAAATCTGTTCTTTCATTTGCATTTTTTGTCTTTTGAGAGCAAAGCGTAAGTTGGTACAATAAACGATTACATTTCAGGATGAAGGCTTTGAGGTAGAGAGTTAATGCAGTGCAATGTTGTAGGTTTTTGGTTCTGCTCATTCACTATATTTGACATTTTGATGTTTACTTTGTCTATTTTTAATCTGCTTGATCATTTATTATTTATTATTATTCCTATATATATATACAGTATATATTTTTTATGTTACTATCTTCTTGTTGTGTGTTGTTTTTGGCTCTCTTGTACAAGCACTTTGAATTGTCTTTGGCTGAAAGGTGCTATATAAATAAAGTTGCCTTGTGAACAAAGAGCTGCAGTGATAAAAACAAAAAAAAACACACACACACAGCACCTCTGCTCATCTCATCTCTGTATATTCCCATACAGCCAAACACTAATGGAAAACACAACCAGGAAAAAAAGTCAATACATTCAGTCCTGTTTTTTCTAACTGCTTTCTTTTTCCTACTTTACAGTCACCTTCTCCCCTTGAAATGCTCGCCCAGGTGAATGAATGACATCGATTTTGCCCGTCAAAGTCGACTGTAGCTGGAGGTGAAAACTAATGGCTGCTCAGGAAGATGACATGGGCTCTGAACAGACATTATGACAGATATTAGATCCAAATTACACCATGTGAGAGAATGGTTCATGGACCACAAAGGACAGAATTAAATTGTCTTGCAACTGCACACATCAAGGTTTTGTGCAATCTGTTTCAAACTTTAACATTACAAAGTGCTTTGTAATTATTTATGTAACTATTTTGTACATATTATTATTATTTCATGACCTAATGTACTGAAGTTTGGGGGGGGGGTTCTTTTTTGTGTTTAATTATGTCTTTATTTTGAGATAAAAAGCTTTGTTTTTCTTTAAAAACACTAAGTGGTTTTGCAAAATTAACTTTCTCATGGTAGCTAGATTTTTTTCTAAAATAACAAGGAAACCTATTGGGTGTTTTCTGAGTAGAAAGAAGAAAAGTCATGCTGACAGCTGATTTGAGCTGAAAGTAACATCCATCTGTAGTCAGTGCTCTGTGATATTTATAGTGCATGATGAAACCTGGTGTAACACAAGAACCATTCATTTTTCACATAATGCATGAAAAACAGTCAAGTAGTTGGGAAAACACATCAAATGAAATGATAAATAAACATAACAGCAATGTTATGCTATGGCTGTTCTCAGCTACATTATTTATACATATGCTTTGATAATTGGACATTCCCATCATGTCTATATTTGCATATCGTTTGAACAGATGAATGCGGCACCTTCAAGCATCTGGATATTGTTCTCAAGGATGAACCAGACTTGAACAGCTTTACTGTTCACTCCTTGCTATCTTGGCTGATTTCTTATGACAAGAAAGCAATGTGTTCCAGGTGTGGCATTTAAAATACATCCACGGGTGTGCTCAAACCCAAAACCAAAAGGCTTGACCAGGTCATACAGTTCAAAATACAATTATCCCTAATACTGACCAAATG
Organism: Alfaro cultratus; assembly: GCA_903066825.1. Taxonomy (NCBI): domain Eukaryota; kingdom Metazoa; phylum Chordata; class Actinopteri; order Cyprinodontiformes; family Poeciliidae; genus Alfaro; species Alfaro cultratus. The sequence goes on along the minus strand of CAEFZX010014345.1, from coordinate 27,864 downwards.
TTTGTAAATTTCGGAATTTGAAGAATTATTGCTCAGTTTTCTGGCATTTAGCAAATAGAAATAGATTTAGTATTCATAACTGAGCTAAAAGACGAGAAGTTTAGTCTGATTTTACTTCAGACAGTGAGAAAAAAATGATTGTGTTTTTTTATTCGCCATATATGAATATCTGGTTCCAACTGTATATGAGGTGACTGCTAAATATTTATTTGCAATATTATAAAGAACACAATTAAAAAGAAAAAGGATTACAATTGCAAGTAAAAACCTTTCAATGCTCATTTTTATGAGCAGTCAAATTACAGAGTCGACTTTCCACAAAAAGTTTGAAAGGCAGTTTTCAAAATTGTTTGTCTCAAGACCATCAAGGCTTTCTGGAGGGAAGCATTTGGACTTGTGAAAGTTGAGGCTCATTTGTGGGTCATGGGTCACCAACAGGATAATAATCTGAAACATACACCTAAAAGCATTCAAGATTAGTGTGGAGTGATGGTTTATTCTTAAATGGCTTCTGTTGAAATGCAATTGAAATATGTGAAAACTCCAAAGTAGAGACTGCTATCCAAGAAAAGAGGGCTAAAATATTGATAGTAGAGTTTTACTTATTTGTTGTTGATTGTGGAAAAGTATCAACAAATGTACTTTAAACTGGCGTTTAATAAGATCTTGACAGATGAGCCTCAGCTGCCAATGCAAACTCATTCTGTTTGTCACAACCTACTCTGTCCCTTTTTTCTCTCAGCTACGCCTTTTTCCTAATTAGTGTAGGACACGGCATAGGTCAGAGGTCAAGTGTCATGTGATACCTACACAGACTTTCAGCCTAAGCTGCTCAGCGTTAAGCACGAGGTTGTGGGATCTGACAAACCCATTAATACAGTTCACTCACACACAAACACAGAGGCCTTGATTAGATGTGAGCTGCACGTGAGGATTTTGCCTGTAGTCGGATTAAACGCATTTGCCTCGTTGTGGACTCAGATACGTTAACGAAAACACACGTGTGTCTGTGGACAGCTGTGGAAAATGTAATTTATCCCTCTGTTTACCTGTTGATTATTAATGCCTGGTTAAAAGAGGAGTGCTACTTCAAGCATGTGTCCCAATTTACCCTACCATACAGCAGCGTTTAAGTTCAAACAAGTCCTGTGTTCTCTTTCTCTGGGAAATGTTTTTTTTGTAATACAGCAGAGGGAAACAGGTTGATAGTGTCCCTGCCAATCAAACAGTGGGGGGGGGAGTGGTTCCATAACAAACAATAAAAGCATTGATTAATATTCCCTCTCTCTCATGGTACTGAGGCACAAACCCTGGGGGAAAGAAACCTGACTGCAATCCAAAAATAGTTCAGCAGCAACTTCTATCTTGCACTCTGTCTCTGACAAGCCCAGGCGCTTTCCTTCCATTTCAAGTGGTGAACACTTACGTAAGGGCTCTGGAAATAAGGTCAGACTCCAAGTGGTTAAAATATTCATTACAGATAACTTTGCGCAACTGTGCAACATCAAAACCGAAGACATGATCTGATGATAAACTGTAGCCGAAGTGCAGTCAGAGTGATTGTGCGTGTTCATAATGCGGTCCTTTACTGGGTTGTCATAACTTTCTGAGGAAAATATTTGACATCTGCATTTTACAAGCCTGAGTGGCACCCAGTGTTGAGCCAGGGTATAAGTGACCAACTAATTATGCGAGGGCACCACATTAGTTACAAGCTGCTGAGAAGGGTAGTGATCAAGCACAGGTGCAAGATGGCTGGAGTGGAAGCATGCATTAATAAAAACACAACAGAATTTTTTTCAAGAAAAAGGTGAGGCAATGAATATGTTGACACATGTATTCTTTCTTGTGTAACAGAGTAGGCCATGTGCCAACTCTCTATGATGTAGCTTTCCTCTATTGCTGCATAATCTCAACTGCCATGCAATAAAAACATTCTTTTTGTGCGTTTTGATTGCTGAAAATTTGAAAAATGACATATATTTATCCTATTCTTTATGATCACTCTTATGAAACTGTCAAATACTATAGGAGACAGTCAAATCTCGACTACCAAATCTCAACACATCCACTCTACTTGGTTTCAGGACCGGAGGCTTGCAGAATAGCAGCCCCCACACTTACCACGTTTACTATACTGCTACTGATATTATCACAGTCAACAGACTTTCCCTGAAGCAGATCACCTGGCTCCCTGCTCGGTGTGCTGGTCTCTGTTCTCCAATAACTACCAACAACATCATATTATCAGGACTCATGGAGTATCTGAGGTTAATCCTAAGTTTACAGCTGAAGTCACTGGAAGCTGTGATTTTTGCACTTGAATCAAAACACTTTTGCTTAACATCATTCATCCTGCATGGGGACACTTAGAATAAGTGTGAGCCCTTATTGGCAATGAGCTAGCTAGATGACTGACCGGTCACATGTTTGGGTTTGTTATGAAGAGAGATTCCAAGAATTTAGTCAAAATTGCACCAGCATAAAGTTAGTGCTTTTATTTTGTGTTCACACTGACCAAAAACAGAAATCTTCACATTTGCTGTCGAATGGAGGTTGTTTTTCCGTGTTTGATGTGTAAACAAGCACTTACTATGAAGTGAGTTCCCTTCACAAAAACCTGATTATAAGGTTTCAGCTGTAAGAACCTGTTTGTTTAAACAAAGTGTTGAATTGAACACCTCAGTTCTTATAAAAACAAAATTCTAGAATGAGTATCCATAAACAAGAGATGTTTGTTTCTGAAAGAAAAAAACATAGTGAAAATAAGGGTTTCTAAATGTCTTATTCGATCAATGATCTTACTAGTCAGGAAAACACCATTTTATTTTATTTTATTTTTTTTAGATTAAAATTGCTTTACCGCAAAATCAACCTTGAAGGAACAATTTAAAGCAAAGAATAAAGCCCTTTCCAGTCTGGATGTCGGACTTGAACTCATTAAATGACAGCAGCCTGGCACTCCCCCCAGTGTCTGCAGAGCCTAACAACCCGCAAAGAGACGTTCATCCAATGATCCCCTTGAGCCTCACACACAAGAGTCTGAAAAGCAAAAAGAGAAATGTTTGCAGAAGTCTTTGTCATCCACAGTGAGTTCTGTTTACTGTCTTGACAAATAAAACTAATTATTATGGGCTGTGAATATTATATGTTATTTTTTAATGATTTATTGGGAAGAATCTGATACAGCAGAAAGTTTTCAAAATCAATATTGCTAAACATGTGATGTGCATTCGGGACACACATGCAGAAAGTTTTGCATGACAGAAGGCTAGCACCTTAAACACACCAGCTTTATGGTGAAGCATGGCGGTGGCAGCATTATTCAGTTTGGTTGCTTTCTTTTAAACTGAGACTGGGAAGACGGATTAAGCTTTAAATAGGACAAATCAGGACAGAAAATGTGTAAAAAGCTGCAAAAGACCAGAGTCTGTAGTGGAGGCTTATACTAAGAGGCAAAGCCTCCATCAGACAGTTGCATTGAATTGGTTTAGATCAAATCTTAAATATATATTTAACTAATTATTCCCGAAATGACTTTTGAAAAAGTTCCAAGAGTATGAATACTATCTCAAGGTACCTTTAGGTAATCATTTACTAATGACATAATTGCAGTAATTATCGGTAGATACTAAATGCCATAAATTACTAGCAACATTACTTTCTAAAGGCTAAGTGAATTTGTCAAACAGATGGTCATTGATGTGCAATAGCCATCTTTCACTGTCTTTTGCTCTTGGTTTGATTAAATCATACAATTCACTTCAAGCAGCAAGTTGATGTGTAACTTAAAGCTCTGGGTGTTTTTCCATGTTACACAGAGATTTTCTTTCCCTTCACATGTAATCAGTCACATAAGGACTGACACTCCTTGTTTTCATTCTCTGATAGCAGCTGAGCTCTGCTGCCATCCAGCTGGGTCACACAGGGACAACACTCCTTGTCTCTTTAAAAAAGAAACAATGTGGAAACCGTGAGCAACTCTCTGCGATTTAAGCTTGAGATTAGAACATTTTGTCCCAAGCATCCCTTTATCTCTGCCCCCTTTTCCATTCTTTTCAAGCCACTCCTACCAGAGTCTCTCTCTCGCTCTCTTTTCCTCTTCCTGCTGCTTCTTCTCTCTCTCTGGTTATTACTCACACTGGAGGAAGACAGTGATATTTGTTGGGTGTCTGCAGCATAAATGTGTTTATGTTACTGAACTGTGCTAAATGAAACCTCATGCTTGTGTTTGTGTGCACATCAGCACATGACGTGTATAAAAACTAGATTGGTGGTGTGACATCTCATTAAAGAGACAGTCTCCCCCTGCTGCAACGGAATAGCGAAAGCTTGCAAGAATAGTGACATTAGTGTGTAATCTCATTGAGTCATAACTAGATCCATCGATATGTTTCATTTGCTTTAAGATTTTATTTTATTTTTTTTGTGTACTTCAGAAAAAAAATTTACTTCTGTACTGCCAGTACAGAAGTTTTTGGTTTTTATATTTCCACCAGCACCACAAAGTTGTTTTTCTTAGCCTGTAATCCATTATAGGCTACTTCAAATCATAGACAGAAAAGTGGAGCAGGAGATATTTCTGTATGATTAACTGTGTTTTCTTATCATCAGCATTTATCTATTCATCTAAGAGGGAGAAAAGAGATAGCCTTGGCATCCATTTCCAAGTTTATACTCACAACCAGCAGGTGTGCTATTTATAGTCAAAGCAAGAAAGATAAGGGGGAAAAAATCCCCACGAGAAGCACTTTTGTGATCCTATCACATTCCCTAAGTTACTGTGACCTCTGTGCTTCCATCTTATCCCAGTAATAACATTCATCAAAAAAAAATTCTGCTTCATGTGTCCTTGCATACTATTTTCTACTTTTTTTTATCCTTTCTCCATTCTTCTCTTCTCAGGTGCCAGCAGAGACCTTGTGAGGACAAACAGTACAGAATGAAAGCCTTCGCCCGATAAAAGATGGGCCAATTATGTCCTTTATAGAAGTGTTGACATACAGTTATGATGTAGGATCTAAGGACACAAAGTAAAGATTCATTTATTTTACTTTGTTAATGAAAAGAAAAGACATTTATGTGTATGTATGTGATATTAAAATACTGAATTAACCCCTTATTTCATGTTTCACTCACTTCATTTTGCCAAACAACACAAGCATTAGGTGCTGCCAGAAAATGTGAAACTCTCAAGAGTGCAACAGAACAGAGCAGGAGAGGAGCTAAATTTGGCACAAGGAGAAAAGAGCAGTAAATAAAATTAAAATAAGAACTAGACAGAATGGAAAAACACTGGCAGTACAGAAGTACATACACTTGTGCTGTTCAGGTCTGTATGAAAAGCAGAAACAGAATACATTTGCCCAATGGTGCAGGGCTTAGAAATAAATTAACATAACTAAAAAGGAAAAAAAAAAACTTGTTAAAAAGACTAACAAAAAACTGAAAAGTCTAAATATAGAGAGAAAATCCTTTTAAAAACAACTAGCATATTTACTCTCTGTTTTGATGTGAGATGTTAAGAGGACTTGAAGATTAATTAAGTCCTCTCCAGTTAATAATGCAAGGACAAAATGTAAGTCAAAATATTTCTATTCTTTTACAAATTTTCTACTCATCCCACATTTTCACGTTTACGTGAGATGTCCTGAGATCCCGTGTCACAAACTGAGAAAATAAAACTGTTTCAAAAACTTCTTGGGGAAGGTCACTGTGTTCTGCTTCACAGCTGCAGACCCAAATTTAAAGAAAACACTAATGCCTTGTTGGATAAATTCCAACAAGGACTAGAAGCATATTGCTATTGGAACAATTTAGGAGGAAAACTCTGACCTTGTATATTCAAGGTAAACTGCATGACCAAGGACTGTTACTGTGAAGTCCTTAAAAGCACTCAGATTTTTCTTTGTCCATGTCCTCTAGCAACATTTATGCAGCATGTCCTACCTATTTATTTGTTTTATTTCATTTTAGTTGTTTTTTGGGGGGTTTTTTTAACATTCCCACTTGAAACTGCTGCGTGTGAAACAGCTGTTCCAGGTACTAAAACAACAAAATTCACTTCATGTGAGTTTCTTATTGTGATTGTTTGTATAGCCAAGCAACACCACAAAGGGCTCCAGCATGTAAATGCACATCCAGCTCACCGCTCACGTAATACACTGGGTTGTGACACATTTTAAATGACTTAAATGTGAAGTGCTGATCTTTAAAATTTAGCACAAACATATATAGCTGTTCATATTTGTGTCCTTTTCTCTACTTCATTCCATCTGACGATTTTTGTTGCCTGAATACAGACCAGCTGTGCTGCACAGAGCTGCTTTGGTGTCTGTGTGTGTGCATATGCGTGTGTGTGTGTGCGTGTGTGTTATTGTACCTATTATTTTGTGTAGGACTGCATCCAGTAATAGATTTCTTCATCCATTCCACCAACCACAATCTATCAGACCATCTGGCTGACAGCTATTAGAATCTTTCAAGTGGCGTGACACTTTCTCTGAGTAGAGGGAGTTTGGAAGTGGTTGACAGGAAGTCAGGAAATCATAAGAAAATGAGCTTCAAAGCTTAGATTGTGTGTGATTTAAAATATCTACTACTGATCATTTTTCTGTGGTAATCATAATTTGTGAAAAGCAACCAACTCCCACTCTGCAATCAACAAGAAAAGATGCATCTTTTTTACTCTGTCGCAAAACAGTTTACTTTCATTATGAAGTACTGCCATCTTGTGGATGCCATTATTGGTTGCATTAAATAGGTTTTGGTTTTAAAAGTTTCAATCACAAAGCCCTGGTCCCAGTCCCACAATACATTTGTGGGAGAAAAAAGTGTTTTTGAGCAAGGCAGCAAAACCCCCTATGTTACACAAATTCAGTCTGAAGGAATGAACCTAAAGCTCAGAAAATTAGTGGAAGAAGATTGTGGAAGTTAAATGACGTTCTTCCAAATATTAAGGAAATGTGTGTAAACTTCTAGCCTTGAGGGTGTCAGTATTATTGTAAGAAAAATGCAGATTACTTGTTTTTTTCTTGTTATGTATGACACTTTCAGTTTAAATTAAATCAAACAAACTTTAAAATTAAAAGTTTCTTGTACAGCTGACTGTGATAGTATATATTTTATGAAAATTATACACAGTAATAATGGCCTTGTATTGTATTTGTCTGATGCATAAGTGATTCCTAGAACAGTGTCGAATGAACCTTACAGCTGGCATCCTTAGATCTTAGTTTTATTATGAAAGGACAGCTACTGAGATGTGAAAAATTTATGTTTCTCGAAGGAAAGTAAATGTCTTTTCTCAATACTAAGTTCTTTTTCCCTCCTTCTGCTCCCTGTGTGTACCTGCAACTTTCTGGGCTATTATTCTAGTCTGTCTGGCAGGTTGCCCAGTTTGGTGGTCTCCAAGTGAACATGATACTGAAATCAGCAGCCGGCTGTGATTCGTGGAACATCAAGGAGGCTCCGTGGAGTTCAGTCTGGAGGGCAGCCAGTTACTTAACACTTGTCAACAGTTCTAATGAAAGTGACCTTTTTCCTCCCCGGCCTCCTTTTCATCAGCAAGGTCAAAGTTCATCTCCCAAGTCTGGTCGTCTGTCGATCTAAGGAGGCAAATGGTTGAGGAAGTAGGCTCAAGAACAGAGACATAAAGCTCAGAGGGGGAAGGGAGACAACATGCATTAGTTAGCTCTTGCTTAATGTATGCTCAGCTGGTCTTTGAGACAGATTTTTAATGAGCTTCAGTGCACATTGCATCACAAGCTCCAGAGACACCAGGATTTCGTAAAGATCTTATCATAAAAGTGTATAAATGTATACTGATAACCTTTCGTACCACCTAATGTTTTTCTCCCCTTCCTTCCAGCTCTCTGTTTTCTATTATGTCTTCCAAACACAGATGTGACCGGCAGACTGAATGAAAGAAAAAGAATCAGCCAGCGTCCCTCTCCTCCTCCCTATCCCCTTCACCCCGGCCTCTTACACATGAAAGAGGCCGCACAACGCGAATGGACGGCCGGCGGGGTGTGTGCTATGCGAGGGCCCCAAACCCAGACACAACACGACACACACAGCTCGGCAGGCCACCACAGCTGGGCTGGAATGTGACCTGCTTCAGACTTTAATGCCAGACAAGAGCCCAAGTGTGTGAGTGTTAAATACAAGAGCAAAGGAGGAGGACATGGATGGAAGGATGTCTTACAAGAGCTCTAGAGCAAATTGCTTTAGAGCTTGAATATTTTCCCCTTCAGCTGAGGATTGATGCTACAAAAATGAAGAGCACAGAGTAAATTCAGAAATCATCTTTATTTATTTACTAATCTTGGCTATAAAGGATTTTAAAAAATGCTCTGTAAGTAATTAGATTCATATTCTTCTGTATTGCATATATTCATTTAACAAGGTCCTAAGATAGAGATAAAGAAAAATAAATATGACATAAACAAGTCCATAAACATATTCAGTGTTGTAAATGAAATGCAGTGATTCCACAAAAAATGGAAAACAAGAGCTTATTTGTTTCTGGCAGATAAACTGAGGCTTTGTATTGCATTATTGTGATCTCAAAGGGGTAGCTAAGGAATTGTAATGCGAGGTTCTGTTAAGCAGTTATAAAAAGTAAACAACTTATCTGCATTATAAGTTCCTCTGATATCTTCAGTTTGTGTAAGGTCCAGATTAGTTGACTCCAGAGGTTGAGCTTATGATATTTAGTCCCAAATGGGCCCCAAAAAAGTGGACTTCTACCAGCGTAAAAAAACTCAGGTCACAGACTCAATAAAAAGGAATGCGTGCTTACAGTAACTGCTGTACCTTTAAATCACTATCAGGTATATAATAGACAGTACATAAGTCTCATTGCACCAATCCAGATAAGGTAGTCCTAAAGATTGAAGCTAACAACTAGAACAAGGGGGTGGGACCAATGCCGATTCTTGTTATTTTCAAAAAACCACAGCCTCTAAATGATCCTAGCAGTTTACATGCTATTTTATGAACCTCTAAACCATTGTCACATGGCATTGCACTGCCATTTACGTTGAAGTTGGTGATTATTTACACAGGAAATGGAGGTAGGAGGTGGATGATCACCAATGATCTTCCTGTGAGAAACATGCTGAACATTTAAAGCAGTTCTTGCCAGAATGTGAAAGTCAAGTGTTGTAAAAAGGTAAAAATATTAGAACAGTTTAAATGAGTGCTGTTTCTATTCAACTTTATACTGCTATACTATTCCATAATTTAACTACTTAAGCTTAAAGGTTTATAGAATAGCATAAACTGCAACAATGCTTTTGAAATTCCATATGTTTTAAGACGGTCAAGGTTTGATTTGGTCTCAGCCCCTCTTGTATGAGCTGATGTGTTTAGCCTCTGAGACTAACTAGGCAGAATGAAGGTAAGGGTTTCTGACCAATACAAATGTGGATATAATTTAAAGGTTAACTAAATAGTGCTTACATAAACTGCAACGGTTCTTTTATAATTTTACATCAGAATTGCTTTAAGACAGTAGAAGTCCAGGTTGGTGTTAGCTTATCCCAGACTAGCATTAGCTTTAGCCTTCAGGCTTTACTAAATAATATTTCTACCAAGAGAAGGCACATATAGAGCAATCTACAGAATATAAGATATTAATTACTTATGACTTTTTTTTTATCAAGACCTCACTTAAAACTACTTGACATTCCCCTTAAGTGAATATTTAGGCCATTTGGGGAAGAGGTTAGGAGCAGTAATTATCTTACCTTTCTGAACTCCCTCACTTTGAATGAAATTCTAGTCTCAAAATGTTTCTAGCAATTTGTAAAATTATTATATAATGAATTCTCAAACCATATGTAGAGAGTTATCTACAGCAGGTAAGATCATCACTCCTCTTAAAGTCTCCACAGCACCCAAGCTATCCCTTTAAGTGCTAAAGACAGCTGTCACACAATAGGAACAGTACAAAACACTCATCAAAACAAAAGGCATATAATAATTGTATGAAAATATTGCTAATTGAATAATGTTAGTCCATACAAGATATGATTTGTTAGGGTAAAATATTAAATATTTCTCTCAGAGTAAATACGTTTTGATAGCAGTTTTCTAAGATCTTTTGAGAAGAGTAGGAACAAGGGGGGGAAAGTGAAATAAAAAATAAAAAAAACTGGCTGTCAGACAGACTGTTGAGGTCACAGGAGTTTAAAGCAACCTGAAAACAAACACAAAGGAGCTGTATTGCTTGCATAATATTAGGTTGAAGAGAAATCTTTGAGGAAATCGCAGGTTTTCTTCTGGACAACCTCACGCAGCTTTCGGATTCTGCGACTACTGGAGGAGCCAACAAAACTGTCGGGCTGCAGGACGGCCATCCCATTGTGCACGTCCCCCATAATGATCAGCTGTCCATCGGATATGGTGATGTTAGGGCAGGGGCAGTTCCAGTCCATGTTCAGAAGGGTGACTTCCAGAGGTTCCTTGCCGAAGAACCTTAGACCCATCTTCTCATCCTTCAAGATCTCCTCCACGGTCACCAATGCATGCCCTGACTCTTGCTCTTCTGTCAGCTCTGTCATGTGCCCAAGGATCACAAAGTCACTCTTGCAGAAGCTGGAGACCATTTTGCCTCGAGGCTTGCACACTTTGCAGTTGTGGTTCTTTGGAAAGGGGCACATCTCTTCGCAGGCCTCTTTAGATTCAAAGTTGTTCTCGTTGCCACCACAGCCTCCGTAAACAAAGGACTGGCACTTTTTCAGGGTACTGCTGTACGCCCAGCGAGGCTCATATGCCTTGCAAGGTCCCTGTAGGCTTGGTAGGCTGCAGGGGGCTGCCAGTTCCCCCCCACAGGACAGCATGCATGCTTCATAGGTATCAAAGTGGTTTAGGTTTTTATTGCACTGGCTGTAGGTAAAGGTGAAGCAGTTGTTCCTCTTCGGCTCGTAGTACCAACTCATGCTTTCCTCTCCACAGTCGTCTGTGTCGGGACTCTTGAGGCATTCGGCCGCTGGGAATGGGAGGTTGGTATTATTCCCCTCCGCATTTTTACCTCTTGGTTCTCTCTTGATCACGGCCAAGGGAAAGTGTGACGACACGCTTCCCCCGACATTTCTCGCTGTGCATGTGTAGATTCCGGCATCTTGAAGTTGGGTGTTGTATATGACCAGCTGGCCAATGTTGGTCACCACAACATTACCTCGTACATGATTGGGTCTCATTATCACATTATCCTTGCCTTTCAGTTGTTTCTCCCAGGTGATTTCTGGTTGTGGCTTCCCTGATGCCTCACACAAGAAGCTGGCCGTCTCACCCACAAACACAATCTGTTTGATGGGTGAGTTGTGTATGGCAGGAAGCTGAATGTCTGTTGGGATGGTGGTCTGAAGGGCGGTAGTGGGATGTAATGTGGTCTCCACAGGGATTGGACTTGTGTTTGGCCAGGACAGGTGATACCTGTAGGTAGATAAAATGAGATAGTGAGTGCTAAATAGCAAGCAATATATACACTACTTTTACAGTGCCCAGCAAAATAATTAATACCCTTTGATCTTTGTGTTTTGTGGCAGTCAGTTTTTTGGATGCTGCATTGAATAGAGCTATATGAAATGAAATGAGATGTTCAAATCTTGTGTCGGTACTTTATAAACTACTGAGGCCACTGTGTTGTTGCATGACTTTGTTGTGATGTAATGTTTTCCCTCATGCCTTCCAGGTTTTCACAAACCAGCTGAATTACAATCAGAGTAAATTACACACAGCTGGACTTTATTAATACATTACTTGATTTCTGAAGGCAATTGGATTTTATTTTGGTGCATCAGCTGAAAACACAATCCATCCACACGTTTCACATTTTTATTTGCAAACTTTTTGAAAACCACTATTATACCCTTTTTGTTGTTCTCTCACATAATATCCCAAAATACGCCAACGTTTATGAATGTAATGTGACAAAATGTGAAGAAGTTAAAAGTGGTAAGAAAGGTTTTTGCGAGGCACTGTAAAAAGTCAAGAAATGAAATTATTTAGACTTTGATGACAGAAGCAAAAGACGTTTACCTCACGAATCAGGCAAATAAATGTCTAAAATACTTAACATGTTACCTGCAGGTGACCTCAGTGATTGAGACACCCTTGGAGCAGGCCTCTGCGTCCATGTAGCACTTGTTATAATAAGTCATGCCGTCAGATGCACACGTGAAGTGGGGCTCCCGCTCACAGCGGTCTCTGCACTTACAAACAGGCTGGCCGTCCCAGATGTCACACTCGGAGCCTTGCTGGGTGCACATGAACTTGTCGCAGGTGGCGCCCTTTGGCATGCCAATGGGGCCCTTGTTGCCCTTAATGTCTATATAGCGTGCCGCCACACAGCTCTTGTTTCCGCAAACGTTAGGGCAGCACTTCTCGAATGGCTCACAGTCCTGAAGTTAGGAAAGGAAAACATGGGGTTTGGACACTGATAATGATGTGGAAAAAGTCATTTAAATAATTCATCATATTGCAGTGGTATAATGTTATACTAAACGATAGATAGATAGATAGATAGATAGATAGATAGATAGATAGATAGATAGATAGATAGATAGATAGATAGATAGATAGAGGCAGGCAGACAGACAAATATATAAATAGATGTCAAAAGAAAGGATTTATTACATTGTCATGTTTTCAGAAACTGGGGTCATCAGTCTATTACTTTAATTTTATTTTAACTAATGGAAGCATTTTTGCAATGTGCACAGTAGTTTAGCATCCAATAACATCATGGTTGAATTAAAAAAAAATTTAAAATAATTTGAATTTATTTATTTATTTTATCAGAATATGGAAGACATACATGCAGCTTGTTTGTGATTCTGGTTTTCTACTATAATCTTAAAAGACTTTCAACTCGTTCTCATTATGCCTATTATTTGGCACATTTAATTTACTGTAACATCTAGAGTTTATGTTAGGTGCGCTCACCTGGTCGGATTCACACTCCCGCATGCAGGTGCTCATCGCGTCCACCCAAAGGTTGGGGTTCAGGTCATTGGGACACAGACCTGCGTGAGAGTACACCACCTTTGCCGCGGACATCATAGGCATCGCTGTCACCCGGCAGTTCGCATGCAGGAGGACAGTCCAGCAATGTCCAAGAACAAACCAAATCCATCGGGGAAACAGCATCCACCACATCTCGATAGAGGCGGGGAGGAGGGAGGCAGGGGGAATCAAAAATGTTGACGCTCCGATGAGTTTAACAAAAGTGCAACGATGATAAAAGTCTTCAAGCTGCCAGAAATGCCATTAATTAATCTCGAAACCATTCGGATGTGTCGTGTCAAATAGCGAGCGTCCCTGATTGGGTCCCGAACTGCAGAGTTTTCAGGTTCGGCTGTTGCTCCACGCTTTGCAGAAAGGAAGGGTTCGTTCTGAGGCTGACGGTGCTGTGCGAGCCCCCCTCAAGCTATGGCTACATGAGTTACAGTGGCCTGTCTGCTCACACAGCAAACCCCAGCTGCGTTACAGTCATGATCAACTTAATTAAAAAAAAAAAAAAAAAGTTTGCTGTTTCATGAAGAACTGGCCAGACACCTGCGGCAGCCTTAACCCTTAGCTGGCAAAGTCGGTGGAAGGTGGAGGATTGTTTTAACTCTAAAGGTCTCAAAATGTTACATTAAACTACTCTTAAACTAAGAATTTATGAGTTTAAAAAAAGCATTTGGAATATATTAAATTGAAAATGGGTTCATTTTAGATTTATTTTACAATAAAAACCTATAACACACTTGCATAACAATAGACTCATTATCATTTAATTTTTAATTGCATGCTCAATGAATTCCTTAAACAAAGTAGCCTGCAGAATCTCTCAAGATCATCTGTTCATTTTATATGCTTTATGTTGTGCAGTTTCATATTTAGTTTGGTCGTCTAAGCAGTATATCTCTAGTAGATGACACCAGATTCGCTCCACTCTGTAGGATTTTTGACTGATTGATTTCTGCATTTTCATAGAATGATAGTTTTATTTAAACACGATTGCAGGCAGATACAGTAGATAACCCCCTGATCTGAAAGCCCTGAACTCCGTGTGATGATATTTTCACCTCTGATTCCCAAGAGCAATCAAACCAGCATTAAACCCACATTTGTACAGACATGTACAAATAGGTGGTATTTATGGGAATAAATTAGTGTCAAACTCCTTACAGTTTCGACTAGCCTGATGAAGAGTTTTTGATATCATTACTTTGAATAAGTAGGGACTATATTGGTGAAAAACCTGACCACAGTATCATATTTCATGGCAACAAGTAATGTTCCACATGACGGAAAATTGAAAAAATCTTGTTCTGTCATGTTCATAAGAGCTACAACATTTTGTTTATTGCAGCCCTTATGAACATGAGTCTGTTGAGCAGCTGCATGACATACAAAGCTCAATCGGCTTTTACGCTGTCAGTGATTTTCATTTTACTTTTTTCACAACGAGGGTAAGATTTTTGGCACTAATAGCTTGTCATACACATTAGCAAACTTGCACATGCAAACAGAAAAAAATAAAAACTTTGTTAATTTACCAGGTCTCTAGTGTTAGTACACTCCAGCTGCAGTTATTTCCTCAAAATAAAAGATTTTGTTAATAGCAGTCCTATCTTATCTTATTCAGACACTTTAAGAAGTGTGTAAAGCAGTCTACAATGGAGTACTATAGACACCATCTGCTAGCATCTAATAGCACAATATTGACATGCAAGAAGTCACAAGTAGTGCAGACAGCTTGAAGTCATGCTGTGAATAATGGTGTTGTTCCCCAAAAAGCAATTCCTGGAAGAGAAAGGCTTCAAAACAAACAGCTGGTGTGAATGCTTCAGCTTGTTTAAAACAGAAAGAAAAAATTGCTTGCAATTACTTTCAAACATTGCTTGAAAGTAATATAAAATATATTTTTTCTATATTGTAAAAAAAAAAAAAAAAGATATTGTCCCTCTTACAGATTTCTGCTGTTTTTGCTCTTTTGTCAAACATAAATGTCTCAGACCATTTAAAAATGTTTTTACAACAGACAGACAGGATTATCCGAGTAAATACAAGAAACATTTAAATGAAGTTTGCATTTGCTAAAGGAAAAACAAAGAAGCTATCCAAGCCAACCTGGCCTTCTGTGAAAAATATTAAATAATATTAAAAGACAAAAACTGTTTAATTACTGCTTGGCCTGTTGAATCAAGAATTCATCTGAAAACAATGAGATGAGAAATAATTTCCAACACTAGTTTTAATAATCAACAAGACATTTGGAAAATGATCTGACAAGACAAAAGAGGAACTTTATGGAAGTTGTTTGATACATCTGTAAAACTTGCTGTGATTGAATGAAACATGAATTCTGCTCTCTACCGGAGTCTTGAAGGATAACGAGTCCCTGTGGTCGGGGATAGACAATGGACAAAATTCAGAAGGTTTAGGAGTGGCTTAGATAAAGTTAGACATAAATTGTTTTAAGTTTAACTTAAAGACCTGTGATCTTAAACAGGTTGTTTGTGCTCAAGACCTTTCCACTGTGAAAAAAATAAAATAAAACGATCCTGCCTCAGACAAAGTGTCTGGTAAAAATGTAAAATGTAACAGCAGAAGTTTGTAAATGGATGGAGAATTTGTTCCATCCATTTGCAAGTGGATGTCTCTCTATAGTAATGCGTTAAACCTTAATACTTGTTACTGTGTGCATGCAGGGTGCGGTTGGAGATATGGATATTATGCTTCCCAAGCTGAACCCCTGCTGCTTCCAATGAGGCCCGGTGATCTTCAGACCAAACCCTGCGGTCTCTGTCTGGTCCCTGTTGTCTGTGAGGGAATTCACATGTAAACAGGCAAGACACCTATGGGCATAAAAAGGAAGCATAGGATCATCAGCCATGAGGGCAAACTCTATTTATCTAGCTGCTGATATGCGTTAGTGACAGGGATTTCATTATAGGAAAGTGGAAGTGCTCACAAATATACAAGTTCAATTGGTTGCAAATGTGCAAACACAGTCAAGCTGTGTTTTCACTGTCTACTCACCCACTTGTTCCCCCCACCTCTCCCGTTAGGCCCCCCACCCTTAACCTTCACCCCTCAAGACCCTGCATTCCCAGCATTGTCAACACTGAGGCTACAGGGCATGTAGCATATTGAATCAAGCTACATGTGGGATCCCTCATGGGGGCCAGTCTATCAACCTTCAGTCATGTATTGTCTGCAATTAGACCTTGACTTTGACCTTCACCGTGTTTGTGAGCAATCGTAGCTCAGACACTGGGTCTGTGCGGGGTTTAGTACAGTTTTCTAAAGAGGAATGAGCGAAATGAAGATTTCTCATTTTTTAACTATAATGTTTTTTTGTTGTTGTTTAGGACAGTTTTGTTGGGAAATACTTTTGAAATAACAGTGCTCAGTGACAAAGAAATCAACTTGCGACTAATGTTGCCTGACCATGTAGATCCTCTGTTTCTACTCCCTGTGCTGGATGTCTAGAAAGCTGGTTCAGGACTATTAAGGTATTATAAGTGCACTTTAAGCTTAATAAAAGGAGAGGCACACATCCAGCTACAGCACGACTGTAAGCTTACCCCCCACACTAGTCTAGACAGCCAACAGAACACAGCAAGGCCAGAAGACTGGCCATGCATAGCTCTGTCCTCTGTATGAAGGCGCAGTACTCGCGACCCTCTGTGTAGATTTTGTAATATTTGTCCTCTGCAGATTGCATCACCTGGACATCTGGTCACCGCATGAACACTATTGTCTTCATTTCACAGATACAGCAATGACGATGTGGCCGTAAAGTAGATGCTGTTTGTGTTCTTTAAGTCGGACAGGGAACACAACAAAACCTCATGTTCTGCAAGATCATTGCAGGATAACACAACAGTGGGTTGTTGAGCAGATGCATGTGACATGCAGGGCATCCTGCAGCTGGAAGGTGGCGCAATTCCTGCAATTCAACAAACTCTTCTAATATGCTCAGGTCTTCAAAATAATTATGAGCACTGTAGCTTAACATTAGCCTGTTGCATCTATTCCCAAACAGTTATTGTTGTGTGTCTAGCATTATTACTCTATTGTAACAAAAATTAACCATATGACGCAAAGCATCACCCTACTATAAAACAAAAGGGCTTACAATATTAAGTAAACTGCCTGGGCTAAATCTCATAAATGCTTCAATTCTACAATTTCAGATGAACTCGACAATCAGCTAGTTGAGACTTGAACACAATGGGTGTGCTAACAGGACAATGGCGCAAAACATGAATAGAAATGTTAATTTGTTGCTGTCACTGGTGTGATTAAATTTGACACTGTGTGGATTAAAAAAATACACAAAATAAATATAATTTTTGTACCAAAATATTCTAAATCTTTATATATTTAAATGTTTAGCTATTAATTGAAGTTTCTCATTTGTTTGAAAAACTGATGCAGCTCATGATCAATATCTATATAGTTGATACATTGTTAAAAATATTCTGAGCTTGATTATTGTCACTTTGAACAAGGTAGCGCTGAAAATCCCAGCAGTGCTGTCGACGTTACGTTGTCGGGAATTACTCAAATAAAAATGGTCAATCTTCTGTCTGAATGAAAAGGAAAACAAGAGCCATTGCATGTTATTATAGGCTGCTCTAACCAGACAAAAACACAAGATACGGTCCATTTAAAATAAAGGATGAGGAAAACAGATTGTTTCATTTACCATGCTTTATCAAAGAACAGTTAAAGGTTTCCAGAACAAAATCACAATTTTAACAGTGCCTATTTATTAGATTATTTGTACATGTATACAGGTCCTACTGTATATAAAAATATCAGACTCTGGATGCATAGGTTAATTCCAACTGTATTCTGGGGTTTTTTAAATAATGTGCAACCAACAAGCACAACATAGGCATCCCATTTTCACAAAATCTAATTTTCTTTAAAAAAAAAAAAAAAAAAGAAAACTTCATTTAGCATACATTGTTTCAGTTCACAATGTCTGCTTTGTTATTTCAAGCTCCAGCTTCTCACACATGGCATTACTTCTCTTAACATCGTCCCGCTCCTCTTACTGAAACACGTTCCTCTTCCTTCACATTGCACTTCAACGAAAGCTTTTCGGGTCTTTCGGTGATGAACTCCTGCACAACTGCAGATTTTTTTGACATAGAAACAAACAAACAAACAAACAAACAAAAAAACAGGCCTAACTGGTAAAAAAAAGATATACACAAACACTACCTAAAACCCAAATTAAAACAAGGAGTTAGAGGCTCAAGTATATTCAGAGAATTAAACTCTCACCACAAGGTAAGACGCTGATTGTAAGACATGTTTAGTGTCCATTTACTGAACTTTAAACAGGAGCCCCAGTAACATGTTAACATAGGCAGCGTAAACAAATCCGCTATATAACACAAGTGAATGTCTTTAGAGTAAATATGTATTTTCTCAGTGTTCAAGATATTCTTCAAGTCAAATTCAAAGTGAACTTTTTAAATTGTCAAGCTAGAAAAAGTGTCAAAGGCAAATGTTAGTTCTGAAATAATGATTCAAAAACAGGACCAGAGTGGCTTTGAACAGCAAAACTGTAGCCTTATGATAGATATTGATTATGTGTAGTCCTCAACATGAACAAAGAATATCATGGCCAAGTTCCAAAAGAAAACAAAAATCTGTGTTTTCCTTTAGCACTTGTGAGAAAACAAAAATGAAAACAAAGCTACATTCTCCTCCAAAGCAGTGATAGGTTTATTAGTGACGTTATCGTCTTTGCTGGCTAGTCTGGTTTATTTGTTTCTTTTTTTTTGGTCTCAATTCTAAATTGACACTAAACAAATTGACAGCAATGAAAAATATCTAACACAGGGCAGGATTTAAGTTGAAACCTCATACACATTTGCTTTGCCACCAGAATGCAAGATGTGGCTCTGCTCTGAAAACGGAAGTATGATTCTGGCTGCTGAACATAAAGAAGTAGCAGCAATGTAGTGTTATGTTAAAAAAAAAAAAAAAAAGCATTACTCCTGTGTTATTCATTCACCACAGTGGAATTATTTCAAAAACAGGAAATAAGTTTTCTTTAAATCATCTCTGACAGGATGCAGATGAGAATATATGTTTCTCTGGGGCCAATAAATGAACTACTCCTAATTAAGTGAGATAAACTTTGCTTTCATTTGGCTAATAACAGATATCGTCTGTGAGAAGACACTATGGTTTATGCAAAGAGCATGTGTGCACAACCAAGACTATCGGATATGACTCTGTAGCTCATCCTGTCAGAAACTAAAGTTGCTGTGTGGTCCACTGTGCTGCAGCTTATCCGGCATGGTGGTCTGATGATGATCTTATGTTAATCCTTCCTGATGTCCTCTTGGCCAGTTTTCCACAATAAAAACTTGTCCTTATAAGGCGATCGCAGAATCCAGCCCGTTAGGAAGACAAGCCAACGTCCCCCTCTGTTGACCCACTTACTCCTTGGCACGAAGTGCAGTGGGAGGGCATGATAAAGAGGAAAAAAGAGGGTCAAATATGTTGCACATATTCGAGGATACCATGCATCAGCTTTCACTTGGAACTGATTCGGGTACACTAAAGCAGCAGGAGCAGCAGGCCCAGAAGTGGACAGGAGGAGGACAATAGCTACAGTTGTACAAACAAATCCCAGCTGAAATATTGGTCAAACATCAAAGCTGAACAAAGCTGGAACAAAGGAGATGGGCAGGGCGATTATCTGAGGTTGCTCGAGGGAAGCTACAGAAGCTCGTCGTCGTCAGGGAGACCTCTGGGTCTGGGTTTGCTTCAGTAAGTGAGGCGAGAGGCCTTCATGTTGTAGCAGGGCCTGTCTGTCAGGCTCCCCGTACCAGAGAACAGGGACAGGCCTTCTGCTTTCTCCAGCACAACCTCCAGCTCCTGGAAGTCCTGCAGCCGAGCCACGTCCTTGTCCTGAACAGGAAGGACAAATCAGTTGAAATAAAAAATTCCTCACTTATAAAAGTACCAGTTGATTAATGACCATATTGTTCTGACAAAGGGTGGTGGAAGTTTCTCAGTTATGAGCTGCCAATCTTCAAAAAAAAACTTAAATTAGGACAATTTAAGCTGACTGGTGTTTACAGGAGAGTAAAAAAGTTTTGAAATTAAGGCCAAGTTACTGCGGTAATATTACTAATGTAATAGACATTTAGGACGCTTTCCAGGTGGTATAATTTTAGATGCAACTGGTAAATTTTTTTTAAGTCCTATTAAAAACCTATTGCTATCCAATTATTATCCAGAAGTTAATCAACAAATTAGCTTAACACCATACTGATGCTGAGACAAGTAGAAAGGGCTAAGCTTTTCACATGCTGATGTTAGAAATATGTTTTTAGCTATAGATGGATCCTTTGC
Organism: Alfaro cultratus; assembly: GCA_903066825.1. Taxonomy (NCBI): domain Eukaryota; kingdom Metazoa; phylum Chordata; class Actinopteri; order Cyprinodontiformes; family Poeciliidae; genus Alfaro; species Alfaro cultratus. The sequence goes on along the minus strand of CAEFZX010014345.1, from coordinate 7,470 downwards.
TATTATTATTAGTAGTTCATTATTGAACTACTAAACGTTCAATAATGGAAGCTATTAATGAATTTCAGACAATAAAATGTGTATTTTCTTATTTAAAAATGGAGCTGAATTATTTAACTTTTAATGTATTTCTAATATTGTATAAAAATAGTCTTAAATGACTAAATGAAAAATCTGCTGATTTTTTTTTCATCCAATTATAATCAATAGAATAATCAATTGTTAAAATAATTGTTAGTTGAAGCCCTAATTTCAATACACTCCAATTTGCAGACAGCATTTTTTTTTTCACAATACATGTATAGTATCGCATGAGAACATAATCGGCAGAACAACACATCTCTGTCAGCTGTACCTTTCTTAACATGGTGTTTGGCAGCTTGCGAATCTTCTCCACATGTTCAGCACTGATGTCCAATTCGCGGCAGCAGACTCTCAGGAGGGAACGATAGGTGAGCTCCTGACGATCCAGTTCTACTTCAATGAAGTCGTTCTCCCGTGCATTTGGGTTCTGGATTCGAACCTTCAGAACCAACTCTAAAAGAAAAGAGCGAGAGATACCTCCTTATTACGCATACAATATGGCTTATTTAACAGACACAATGGGATCTCAGGATAATTGCGTCACCAGTTTATTATAGTCATGTACTAACAAACCATCCTTGTTGGACCAGATAAACTTCTCTGCATATTTGTCTATGTTGTAGGGGTAGGAAATCACTGTGAGTGATGTTACACCCACTAAGAGCCTTTTCTTCTTCAACAAGTTGGATGCTGTATGTGGGATCTTCAGTATTTTGTTTATGTAAAAACTAAACAACAAACAAGTAGTAGTTTAACCCACCTTGTACGTTAACAGGAAAGGTGCTGGTGAAAAAGAAAGGCTGAAACGCTGGCATGGGCCCATTGGCCTGGTTGTAGCTCAGCTGTTGTGGAATAGACTGTTGCCGGCTCATGGTGGGATTCGCGCTGGCCACCGGAGCCTGAACCTGTGTGCCCCCGCCACCGGTCAAGCTTGGGTGCGGGGAGGCCAGTGGAGGTGAACTCACAGTACCGTTGTGGGCCACCATGTGAGGGTAGTCGGCATGGTTGACCAGGTGAGGCTCCACTGAGAGGTCAATAGGCACAGTGTGGTTCACAACAGAGTGACTGTGGGACGAGGCCATGCTGGGCGACACGCCGTTTTGCTCAGGCACAGGAATGAATTCAGCAGCTGGAGGTTGGCTGTGATTGACGACGGGGTCTGGTGAAGGGGCGGGCCCGTCGCACACCATGCTCTGGGGTTTCTGGAGCTCATCGGTGGAGGACAGCGAGGCTGAATCACTCTGCATGTCTTCAGTGTAATCTCTAGAGCCATTCTGTGTGAGGGGCTGGGTTTGGAGGATCTCTGACTTATTGTCCATCTTGGAATACATGAAGGGCGGGTTGGACAGGTAATTTGGGATGATTGGTAACTCAGGCTCCTTCACCTCAGGCACTTCCTCCACCTCAACTATGAAAGTGCACAGACAATCATTATTTATTAAAGGGTTGACATAATGACAAAGACGATACTTTAAAAGACAGATTTAGACAAATAATGGCATGGGTGTTAACTGAACATAGCAAAATTGGAACATGATAAGAACAAGAAGAACATAAAAAAAGATATAACCTCCCAAGAGTCTCTTGATCTCCGGTTTAGATGTAAGCTGAGAGGCGAGCTCCTCTTTAGCCGTGAGGATTTCTTTGTCTGCTCCACAACTGAGTAAGTAGGACACGATGTGCTTATGGTTCCTCTTGCAAGCCCAGTGCAGGCATGTCCTAGTGGAAGAAGTTGAAAAGCAAAACTGCTTTTTCCATCCATTTATTCTTTGTATCTTCTTTGTTAAACAGTCTAAGAAAAATATCTCTACATTTATCATTTAAAAACAAACATGCTGCTTTTATAACATGAAACCTGGAAATCTAATATATCCAGGTGGTGCAGTGTAGACGAGCTACCTCTAAACTTAAACTAAAAGTATCATGTTTAATAATAATAATAAAAAAAAAGCTCACATTGTAATGCCAACCATTCTTTCCAAACTAGAAAGAATTCATTAACTCAGGTTTCGTTTTGAGGTATTTTAACATATGCTATACAAAAATCTAAGATAAATATTGTTCATTTTCTTTCAAGTAAAATTTTCTAATCCTTTGGGATTATTGGTAAACATCATGTAGTTTACTAGAAGTGTAATACGCTGTATAGTTTGATCATTTATATTGTACACATTTTTGGTAAACTTTTTGTTTTTCAGAATAAGATTTTTCATTTAGAATTTGGTCATCAGAACCTTTTTGCAATGTCACTTTAAGTTCCTCACATTTTTTGTTGTCTATATAACATTTTTATTCATTTTTGTTTCATGCAAAATGTTTTTCAGATTAATAGTAATGCATGTGATCACATCAGACAAGTAAAAAATCATTTCTCCTTCCAAAGTTTCAAACAAAGCTTCATTTCATTAATTAAACTATTGCATTTTTTTCATTTGATGTCAGAGACCTGGAAAAAAATTATAATTAGATTAAACTCACTGTTTTAAAATCTCGCAAGATTTTTAAACATAGATTAAGAACATGTATTTTGAGCTAAACAACAAACAGTCAGTCTGTTTATTTATTTATTTTTCAAATTTGTGGACAATTACATTTTCTTAAAAATACTGCTTAATTTTATTCTTAACATCTAATTCTTTAAGTGTGCAACTGAGTTTTCTTAATGTATTTTAGTATCACCTACTGCACCTCAATAAACAAGCATATCACCAAGAAGGTTATGATTTTATACATGATGCGTAGTTTTATATTTCAACAATTAATGATTAAGGTTTACAGTTAATGGGAACCAGAAATCCAGCTTCTCAGACAATTAGGAAAATTCAGAGGATCAAGTAAAAAATTAAAAATAAATAAAAACTTAATAAAGAAACCCTAATGTTATGGCCACACTCTTGTTGAGGGAATCATGGGGAAGAATGCTGCCACAAAGGTTCACTCCTAAAGAAGCTGGTTGGCAGTAGCGTGGTAGAAAAAGTGCACAAACAGGGATATTAGAAGGTTTAGGGGGAGATTTACAAGACTTGCACTGCTGCAGGGGTTTCAAGAAACACCACACACAGACGTATCCATGATACGAGCTTGAGCTGTGGCATCCCTTGCATCAAGTCACGCTGGTAACACACACACACATACACGAAAGCACACACATGTCTTATCAGGACTAAAGAGCTGTAATTTATTGTAGCTATTAAATTTTACTCTACCCTGATTAAGGTACAGTGTGAATTATGCAAATGTTAAAGGTCACCACAATACCCACTATTAAATAGATACAAATCTGAGAACATTGCCCTACATGTTCCAAAAATGTCCTCCCCGAGACACTCCCACATGTGCCAGCTTGGCAGACATAATTAAAAAGTTACTGTGAATGCTGCTTATGTAACTGTCTGATTATGAGAAAGTAACTTCTACGTTTCTATTATCTGTAATCTATAACAACTGCAATTAAAAGAAAAACAACTGCTAGCAGTAGGATTCTGTCTAATAAATATTTTAAATGAAATTGAACATTTTCATTTTAATTGCTGAAATAAATGTTTTAATCTAATTTATTGAAATGCAGCTGTTATCACATTTGATCTAGCTATGATCAGAGCCTTTATGGAATGGGTGTCCACTTAAAAGCCCTCAAGAACCAGCTCCTTTAACTCAATCTCAACATGACAAAGTTCTGCAGAGGCCTGCTAATTAGACATTTTTTGATTCAGGTGTGTTGAGTCAGAGAAAAAAACATAAATGACACCAACCCTGAAGGACTGACTCCCTACGGAGATTTTTCCCCACCACTTGAACATGTTATCCTTTTGGATCCGTTGTGATATTATTGTAGTTTCACAGCAACAACGCGCCTATTTAACCACTGGCATGTGTGACCGGTGGACTTCTGTTACACATGCAGTGATAAATTTCGACAGACTCGGAGCTCTACGGCTCGGATAAGCAAAAGGGGGCAAGGCTGACTGGTTAACAGGCTTAGTGTCGCCTAATAGGATAACACTGACCATTTTCATCCCTACAACGACGCACTTGGCTCACTGACTCCTCCGAGGTTTTCAACTGGTGAAGCTAAACGCAACAAAAGTCAGTCACAAACTGCGGTAGTTTACTAGAAACACTTACCACCCGTTGATCTCGTTCTGTGAATTAACATTCACCCCGCTCTCCACCAGCGACCGCACTTCGTCGATATCCCCGATGGCAGACGCTTCTCTCAGTCGCTCCTGTAATTCTTTATCCAACGAAGTCGTGGACATTTTGGCACAAGCAGCTAGCGGAGTGAGACCATAGGACGGCAAAAAGTGTCTCGCCAATAATATGGTCTAACACTGTGTTCGCTAGTAATGTCCACACAGGTCCCGCTGAGAGACTGGTCAGCTAACCGGCTAACCTTACCTACCAGTGGCTAGCTTGACAGGGGATGCTAGCTTGTGACAACAAATAGCTTCGGCTAACGTAACTTCGTTTTGAAGAGTTCTTCAAATCCTCACACTGGAGTTAAACACTAAACATTCAAATATGCTGTTAGTTCATGTCATACTACCATTGACTATACCCTGCCCGGGTCATTCAGACAGTAGTGACGGTGTCCTGTCAGTCTCAAACACCACCGTCGGTTCCTCTAGTCGGAGGGGTTAGGATGTGACAACATTACGCACCCAGGTAGTTCGTTCCACTTTCTCACATTTTAGCTCATAACTACTGTTGTTGCATTACTCTTTATTGCTATTTTTTTTTTTACAACTTTGTCTGCTTAACAAATAAATCCGATCTTTAAAACCCCCCAAAACGAGTTAAATTAGCCTATTAAAACTACACGTGTATAGTTAGCATTTTAATACATTTTATATATAATTTTTTTTAAATTATTTTAAATGAATGCCAACAGCACTCACACTAATAAAACACATGTAAATAAACATTACGAGTTATTGTAATGCTTATTACAATCTAATATCGGTAAACGACTATTGCATCTCCAAAATGTGACCACTAGAGGGAAATAAATATCCACATGCCAGCGCAGCCGCCATCCTAGATCTGATATAATCAGTTTTTTTTGTTTTTTGTTGTTGTTCTTTGATAATTAGACGCAGTAAGATAAGATAACTTCTGCCCACATCCGTCAGCATCTAGAATAACTCTTTGAAAAGCCTTGCATAAGTTACAACAACATTTAAGTTTTCTACGGGATCAATACAGTGTGATTGACAGTCAACCATTACTATCAATTTTCCAGGGCACAAACTTAAAAATGTAGGCTATGTATTGTGATGATAAAACTTAGTAGAGGCAATATGAAATGGGAAAAAATGATAAGCTTTTTGAAGGTGCACTAAAGAGGTTGATTGAGTAAACACCAGTAAACTTTTCTGGTCAAACTAACCAGTTAAGGTCATAATGTTAACATAGAATAGATAAAGAAGGGTTAAATTTGATCACGTACATGACAAACTAAACCCTTATTTTAAGGCGAAACTGACCCAAAGTCATGCCACAGCAATTAATTCAGATTTAAGTCTGAACTTTGACAAGGTCATTTAAAAAAAAAAAAAAGAAACTCTTTTCATATTTGTCCTAACATGAACACTAACTTAATAAATGAACTAAATGTTCTTGAAGTTCTACAGTAAATAAGTCATTGAATTGAAATGTTTGTAGATTCAAAAGCCCTGCAACATTTTAGAGTCTGATATGTTATTGAATTTTTCCTCATCTCTTCCGCAGTTTTATTTGTCAACATGATGCTGCTTTTTGATATATTTATTTGTTTTCAGAAAGGTTTTATGATCTCTTGACTGATTCTACAGATCAGACAGTAATCAAGTTCAATCAGTTCCATTCACCTTGTAAACAGCTTGCCTTATTTGGTTCATTGTTGACGTTGAACCAAACAAATATGGTAAGCTGTGTTTTCTGACTGGACTTGGAAGTGTCAAAATTCCATTTTGTGTGTACTCTTGTCAGGGTTTTATACGCTGTGAAACATTAAACTGTAACTATTAAAAGCAATAATAATAACAACAATAGAATAAATCTGTAAGATGCAAAAAAAAAAAAATTCATAGCATAGTTTATAAGACATTTGCTCACAACAGTGGAACCATGCGTGGGACTTAACTGAAGGTCCACACTCCTTACCAGTTGGTGGCGGTAATGCTCACCTAACGTTTTTTGCCAACCGCCAATAAAATTTCAAGAAGAAGACCTCACTGAACTCTGCATCAGTTTTTGCATCCGGTTCAGACTGACCTTTTCGTAGACGAGCCGTGAGCGGGCGTTGTTGCTTATACAGCGTCTGCCATTTTGGTTTGGACTACTTAGCGTTGTATTTGGCATAAATAGGCTCCTCGGGATACACAGCGGTACTCCAGGAGAAGGCACCGCAGTTCTATCAAAATGCTGTCTGCAGCCCAGTTACTCGATGAGTTAATGGGCCGAGACAGAAACTTGGCCCCTGATGAGAAGCGCGCCAACGTGCGATGGGATGACGAGAGCGTAAGTTAGCATGTAGCCAACCTTAGCTTCGAAAATGTGATGAGCTAACATTTTTTTTAAGGCAATGCGAGATGTCTTAACATCATGTCTTATATGGTTTGGGACTCGACTGGCTTCTTCATCTGGGATTTTCGCTTTAGGTTTAATTTAAAACGTTTTTCTAATTAAGTCTTAGGGGACACTGCGGTATAGGTGCGCATGCTAGCGGTGTTAACCTGAAATTGCTAACGGTTAAGCTAGGCTAGGCCAGTGGATCACAATGAAGGATGGCAACGCTCTCGTTAGAACAAGGTTTTTAAAGCCTCAAGATACCCGAGAGATGCTTTTAAATGTGTCATAATCAAGTTTTCTCAGATTAGACACTTTTTTCATATATGTGCTCTTCGAATAAGTAACTTAAAGTCTTATGTCTTGAAAGAAATTTTCAAGTGTTAAGATCACGTGTGGGTTTAAAATGAGAGCTGTCGCTAAAGTTTGTTAGTAGTATGTTTCCCTCGTTTTACACTGAAACCAGTGAGAAGTTGTTATCCAAGTCACAGAAAATGCTTGGCATGTTGCTCTAAAACCTCAAGCAAAAAGTTTAGTTTTAAAAAATTTGATGTTATAAAGGACTGGCTTGATAAGGTGTTTTATCCAAAGAACCAAATTAGTTACTGTAGAATATGTTTTATATATAAAAAAAAACAGTGACTGAGATTGTTATGGCAGGAAATTAAAAAAAGTATATATATTTTAAAAAAGCTTTTCTAATTTGTTTTTGCTACATGGCCATTTCACATTTCTAAATTATAGACTTAGTTTATTTGAGAATAATAAATCTACTCTTCAGGTAAATTTGGCACATTAGCATTTCATCACTTTTTAATGAAAATCTGATAGCAAATC
>CAEFZX010014343.1:0-10179 GCA_903066825.1 Alfaro cultratus | reverse complement strand
TCAGCCTCAGGAGATGATTGAGGATGAAGAGACTCTGATGTCTGGTTCTGTAGGTTCTGTAGGTTCTGTAGGTTCTGTAGGTTCTGTAGGTTCTGTAGGTTCTGACGGGTCTGCGGTTCCTCTCCTGATCCATTCTGTCTGTCCTACAGCAGCACATTGATCCACCACCGACACATTATCCTCACTGACATGTTCAGCCTGAATGTGTTTCTTCCGCCTCACGTCTGGATTTCTGACAGTTTTTGCCTCTGAGGACGATGGAGAATCGATGGTCATTTAAAACGCCGCGGGTTGATAGCAGCTCGCCGGGCTGCTTAGCGCCCGTCTCTAGGCAACCGTGACGGCGGCGGCGGTCCGCAGCGTTCTGGGGTCCTTTAGCTCCCGTCACGATAATAAGACATAAGAAACTTTATTGTCATTCACATCACATGTGGTACATGGGGTGGAACGAAATTGGGTACCCAAGGTCCCCGGTTAAACCCCACAACAGCAAATGGATACGATAAAATAAAGTGCAGTAAGATAGAAAGTAATACTATAGTATTACTGTAAACATAACCCTATCTAGTGGATAGGATAAAGTAGCTATGGGAGTGAAGTGGCTCTTAAAGTGTCCGGCTAAGTGATATTCTTATCAGGAGTTTATGAGTCTTACAGCTTCTAGGAAGAAGCTGTTTCTCAGGCGGGTCGTCCTGGATTTAATGCTCCGCAGCCTCCTGCCAGAGGGGAGCAGGCGAAAGAGAGAGTGTGCTGGGTGGGTGGGGTCCTTCATGATGCAGGTGGCCCTCCGCCTACATCTGGAGGTGTAGATGCCTGTGATGGTGGGGAGTCTGACCCCAACAATGCTCTATGCAGCCTTCACCACCCTCTGCAGTATATAGTCACGTGACAATGACAGCTCAGTCCCTTTTCATCTTCTCGCATGTAGGTTGAACAGGTGGTAAGGCATTTGATTATTTGCTTGTCACTGGTAGCCTCGAGACTACAGTGGGAGCTGCGAGGATCATCTCACCCTCCAGAGGCTGCGCAAGCTCTACGTTGATCCAACTTTGTTTTTCGATTTGTAAGTTGTTTTTTCTTTTTAATCGGCGGGGGTGAGTTCACTTCCCGCGTCAATTTCCCTATTGCTGGTGGTATGGTGTTAGCCGATTCTGACCAGCTTGTTTGCTTAGCCGTATCGGCTTGTATTTATAGGTGGCAGCCGCGTTCGGATTGCCTTTAGTTTGTTGTAGTGCAGCTGTTTTCAGGATTGCTTTTTTTTATATTGTGTCGCCGTATTTGGCTTGTCTTTATTTATTATCATAGCCACTTTCGGGCTTGATTTTGTTTACATTGTGCAGCCATATTCGGCTTGCCTCATTGAGTATTGCAATCATGCTGGGTTTGTACTTTTTCTGTAGCTACGGTGGTCGTAGTGCTCCTTGCAGCTTTTTACGCTGCTGAGGAACCCCTGGTGGCGTTTTCTGCTCGACCGGGTTCCCTGGTCTATTTGCTCGTCGGCTTAAGTGTCAAGAGTGGCGATTTCAGCTCGACCTGACCTAGTCCTGTGAGTGTGAGATGCTGGACGTACAGTACTGCAGAGCCTGTTTGGCCCCTCTCCACTTGGAAGATGGGCATGATCTGTGTCCCTCTTGTTTGGGGCCAGATCACCTAAGAGAGGCCTTGACTGATGCGGTCTGTCCCAGTTGTTCTGTTCTGCCCTTGTCCCTGCGTACTACTAGTTTGGCTGACTTTCAAGGTGCCTGCCATCCTGTGAAGGGTATGGCTCCTGAGGCTATAGGGCCTCAGTGGAAGAAGACCAAGAAGAGCTCCAGGGACTCAGAGGGCCTATCTGGGCAGGTGGCCCATCTCACTTCTGAGCTGGAGCAGATGAAAGAGCTGCTCAAGTCCCTTAGGGACAGGCGTGGCTCTGGTCTGACCGGAGACCCTGACACAGGGCAGAGCATGGGTTCAGGACTCTCTGCTTTAGAAGATGATGCTGTGTCCCTGGGAGCAGCTGGTACTGATTTTCAAGATGAGTTTGAACAGATGCCAGTTCTACGCGAACTGGCATCTGTCGACAGCCAGTTTGCGTATCTCTTCCTGCTCTCAGTCAGAAGAGGATGGTTCGATAGTGGGTGCTTTGAGAATTGCTCTTGCTCGATTGCAGCTGGATGCGCCACAGAACCTACCTGCTGCTTCCAGTGCTTTCTTTCAAAGTACTACTACTAGGTCGTCCTTTATGGTTCCCCCATCTGCTGGATATGTGAAGGAGGTTCATGACTGTTGGGCAGACCCTAAGTCCTTTTCACGGCCGACCTCTGATGGCAGGGTGGTGGCCATGCAAGATGCACCCAAGTTTGGCTTGGGCCATATGCTTCTGTCGAGCTTGCCATAGCATCCCTCATTGTGACGCCAGATGAGGCTTTGAGAGCTAATACCAGTTGTCCTCATCCTCAGTGTCGTGTGACAGATGATCTGCTCTGTAGAGCTTATGACTCGGGGTCTCGATTAGGGTGACTTGGTAACTCATTGTCGCAATTATTACTGGGTCTTTCAGCCTCTTTGGAGGGCTTGGCGATTGATGCACCTACTCAAGGGTTGATGGACGCATCTCTTCATGCATTTGCTCTTTTGTCAAGGGAAATTGACCATGTCCTGTCTACCCTTGTCCAGGCATGTCGCCAGGTTTGGCTGGCACAGTCTCCTCTGACCGAAGCCTGTAGAAGGACCCTGATGAGTCTTCCAGTGGTTCTTGGGGAGTTGTTTGGCTCTGCTGTGCTTGCAGCCTTGGAGCGGTTGGCCCAGGCTTCTCGTACCAGTCAGCAGTTGGCCGGCCTTCATCGCAGACGATTGCAGCGTCCTGCTGGGAGTGCCTCTGCGTCTCTTTCGCGCACTTATCCAGCCCCGTCTACACCCTCTGTGGGGCAGCCACAGTCTGCTGCAGGGCCTGCTCATGGCCAGTGGGGTCTTCCCAGGGATCGGCCTCATGTTGCCTCTCAACCCAGGCAGTCCACTCGGCAACCCTCCCACCCTCTTAAGGGCAGGGGGGCTCAGAAAGGACGTCACCGAGCTGGTGGTGGGACACTTTACCCAAGGCCAGCTCAATTGCTGGACCGCTCTCGTTTCTGATCCATGGGTGGTTTCTACACTAACTCAGGGTTACATGCTACAGTTGCGCCACCACCCTCCTGTTCCTGGTCGAGTCAGGATGACGGTGATTCACGACCAGGTAAAGGCTCAGACTCTGAGCCATGAGATAGACGTCTTGCTGGTCAAGGGCGCTATATTGCCTGTTGACCCCCTGCGGGATCCAGGGGGCTTTTACTCAAAGTATTTTTTTAGTCCCATAAAAGACTGGCAGACTCCGCCCAATTTTGAACCTGAGAAGTCTGAATGTGTTTTTGAAGATTATCCCTTCCCACATGTTGAGCATCAGGGATGAGCTTCAGACAATATCCCAAGGCGACTGGTTCACCTTGGTCGACTTGCGGGACGCATGCTTTCATGTCCCGATTGCACCAAACCATTGGCAGTTTCTCCACTTTGCATTTCAGGGCAAGCATTTTCAGTCCAGAATTCTTCCATTGGGTCTCTCTTTGTCCCCACTCAGTGCATGGCTGTGGCCCTGTGTCCTCTGCAGGCCAAGGAGTTGAAGATCCTGCCCTACTTGGATGATTGGCTGATCTGTGTGCCCACAGAAGCTCAGGCGGCTGCAGACACACGCACATTACTCCATCACATAGACCTATTGGGTCTTCGTGTGAACTGGCAGAAGAGCAACTTAGTTCCAACAGGTTGCGTTTCTTGAGATCACGATGGACTCCCTCACTATGACTGCTCGCCCATTGCCTCAGCATGTCGAGGGTATTCTGCAAATGCCGCCTGCCTTTCTGCCCAGCCGTGCACCCCCTTTATTGCTTACCATGGTCTGTTGGGCAAGCTGACTGCTCATGCTACAGTCCCCCCTGGGACTGTTGTCTCTGCGATCACTACAGACGTGGCTCAACAGCCAAAGGCTAGACCCTTCTCGTACTCTGCACCATCGCAGGAAACTACTGGTGTCTTCTCAATGCCTCGCATCATTGGCTCAGCGGCGAGATTCAGGGTTTGCTATAAAGGGGGTTCCACTGGGCTCGCTGCCATCTCGACGAGAGGTTGTCTCTACCGACTCATCCACCACAGGATGGGGGGTGTTGTGGCAGCGACAGATCGCCCGGGGGACCTGGTCTCTGTGGGAAAAACTGCAGCACATCAACACCTTGGAGTTGGAGGCTGTCCAGCGGGTGTTGCAACACTTCCTCCCAGGCCTGCACGGAAGGCATGTCCTAGTGCAGTCGAACAATAGTTCGATGGTTTTTCATATCAACTATCAAGGGGGAACACGATCGATAACATTGCTGAGCCTGACCCAGAAGCTCTTGACCTGGGCAGCCCCTCTTTTTGCCAGCCTGAGGGCAGCCCACATTCCAGGGGTGCAGAATGGGCTGGCCAATATTCTGTCTCGGGAACACCCACCACCGGGGGAGTGGAGGCTCCACCCGGAGGTGGTGGGGGTCATTTGGGAGAGGGCTCTGTTGCAGCTTTCCAATGCCTCTTCCCCACAGGAAGGACCTTCTGTCACAGGTGGGCGGTCAGATCCTGCATCCCAATCCCAGTCGCCTCCAGCTCCGGGTTTGGCCGCTACGGGGCCCGGCTTTTCCTTGTCAGAGTACGACGGAGACATCGGACATACAATGACTAATGCTAGAGCCCCTTCCACACGACTGGTGTACACCACCATCAATCCTTTTAGCAGCTGGTGTCATGCTAGACATGAGGATCCTGTACACTGTCCTATTTCTGTTGTTTTAAAGTTCCTTCAAGAAATGCTTTCTCAGGGTTGGTCTCCATCCACTCTGAAAGTTTATGTTGCTGCCATCTCTTGTTGGCATATGGTGGAGAGTAGAGAGACGATAGGCTGTAACAAGGATGTTTCTTTCTTTCTGAGAGGTGCCCAACATTTGCACCCTCCCACATGCCCTGTTGGGCCTGTGGGGGACCTCTCTCTCATCCTCGCTGCCCTGCGATCTCCTCTGTTTGAACCCTTGGCATAGGTGAGCCTTGAGTGTTTGTCAAAAAAGACAAAAGACAAGCCATGGCTTCAGCGAAGCGGGTGGGTGAACTACATGCACTGTCTGTTCACGAGTCCTGTTGCTATTGGAACCCAGCTGGTTCTGGCCTTACTCTTTGGCCTGATGGAGCGTTTCTCCCTAAGGTGGCCTCATCTGCAAGCCACTCTGTGCCCCTCCAGCTTTCTTGTTTGATGCAGATGGGCCTGATGAGACTCTCTACCCTGTTCGGGCACTGGAAGTATATGTCAGACTCACATCTTCTCTGCGGCAGTCTGATAGTCTGTTTGTTACACAGGGCCCTGCAAGGGGCAGGCCCAAACAGCGTCTTGCACGTTGGATTGTGGACTTGGTGGAACAAGTGTACGTTCTGCAGGGCCACCAACCCCCTGCTGGTGTATGGTGCCATTCCACCAGGAGTATTAGTGTGTCATTGGCCGTTATGACTGAGGTCATTCTGGAGGCTATATGTGCAGCAGCCTCCTGGTCATCCCCAAATACCTTTGCTAGGTTTTACAGGGTAAACCTGGCCACCATTCACCCATTGGAGGGGATCCTATCCCAGCGCTCATCATCATCCCAGTGAGGTGGGCATGTTTTCTGGGTTGTTTCTTTTCTGTGTGTGATTCCTCAGGACTCTGTTGGTAGTCCTCCTTTAAGCACCCCTTCTGGCGGTCAGTAGGGATGAAATACAACAAAACAATCCTGGATGACCGCCAGAGCGCTCGGTCCCTCGAAATCATTGTGTTTTGTGAGAAGATTAAGGAACTGAGCTCTCATTGTCACATGACTATATAGACTTACCGGTGTCACCGGGGGTCACACGTGACCATGTTGGTATAAGATACTCGACCTGTGCATGCGCAAGAGTGATCATTCAGTGTTTTAAGCACCACCTCTGGCGGTCATCCGGGATTCATAGAACCGTAGTTAAAGTCATAACTTTTGTTACAAAGAGGAGAAAACTTTTGCTTTGTAGAAAAAAACATGAAGCCAGAAAATTAACACAGAAAATGACTGAGTCTGCTCTTTGGACAGATTAATCTAAAACTGAATTATTTTCACACAGGACATGTTTGGCATTTCAAATGCAGCATTCCAGGATAAGAATCACATACCAGCTGTGAAACAAAGCAAAATGTCTCATAGTTTGGGGATCCTTTGCTGTAGCTGGATCTGGCCAACTCACTGTGATAGAATCCACCATCATTTGTGACATGCGTCACATCTCCACGAGTGTGCTTTCACACCTGCAGATGATCATCAGCAGTATTTCAGGAGCCTGGTGGTAAAACCAAAGTCCGCTGTTATCCTTTATGATCTCATGAGGCAATTAAGCTTTCCAGCCCTTTGCTTTGCCATTTGTTACTCACTAGTGACAACTGCTGCTGAAACTGTGACAGCCTTGTCACTTAAATAAACCAAACTTCAAAAGATTTGTGCAATATTGTCACAATGTTTTTGGCTAATCCATGAACATAGCCCCTTTGAACCGTGTCCTCTCATTTTATTTTTATTGAAATGATTTGTGCCTAAACTACTCTCACTATGTTGACTGTCAGTACTTGTGTTCTATGTCAGACTGATTTGAGAATAAAGACGTTTGATGTTTGAGTGCCATGGGAGTGGAGTGATTGTTGGGGCAGAGTGTATTTGTTGAGCTTTGACCTGCTTTCTGAAAAAATTTAATCCTTCTAAAGTCTTTTCTCTGAATTTCTATCTGGTTCTGTTTCTGATGTGTGAAACTTTTGCAGAATTTGGATGGCTAGGAGGGAAATTATGTTTATTCAAAGTATTATATGTATTTTCATGGCACATAGTGCCCTTCTATAGCACAATCAAGTAATTATTAACTTGAGTTCTCATAGAAATGCTGTATATATCTAATATTACTTGATATGAAATTTGACTGTAATTTAAGGGTTTAAAATTGGGCCTCTGTCTCTTTAAAATCTCCTGTTCTTTCTGAAAACATGGCTTCTCTGTTAACCGCTTAAGAAAATTTTTTTTACCAGCATTTCAGAGAAGTAGCTTGTATAATGAGCTCAAAAAGTGCTCAGTTCCACCGGATGTTTGCTGATTGCTGCTGGCTAGTCTGCAGGAGCTGACTGGAGGAGTCGCAGTGGAGCTCTGTGACACAGAGGCTTGGAAGCTCCAGGGAGGAGCTGTGCCTCGGTCGAAATCGAAATCGTGACATTTTTCTGCAAAAGAGTGCTCCTGTAATGATTTTATTTTATTTTTTACCAATATCCGTTAAGCCATTTTACTTGCAACAGTTGCTGTTTGTGCTGACGATGTATTTAATCCGATGTATTTAAGCCTCGGTGCACAGGTGAATGGTTGCCATGGAGATTTAAGGATTTGTCAAACATGCATGACAGCATCAAGTTAACATTACAGATATATTTCTGATGAGAGAATAACATTATAGCATGATGCCAAGCTAAAAAAAATATTTTACATAAAGCTGCCCCTTTAATGAATAGATTTGTGCTGACTCCATCATTATGTTTTGTTTAGTTTTCCGATGGTAAATTTTAAGTTAAACTATACTTTTAAGTTAAACTATACTATGACAACAATGACAACAATGACACCTAGTGGACATTGTTTACGTATTTCATTTGGTCAGTCAAGCAGAACTCGTCCTGCTGTACTCTTGGTGTCTTTGAGTGTCCTTCAGACGCGTTTGTTGCTTGGACACTATTTGTCTGTAAGTCCATTTTATTAATTATCATTTCAAAGTATTATATTATACTTTATATTATATATGTGTAATATTTTATAAGAAAAGTTTTACGTTTCCCAACCAAAATGTAACTGTACATCGTTAGCTAATTGGTGATAATTGGGAATCATTTGTTTGCTGTAGTCTAGTTGTTTTCTGCATCTTGTCTGTGGTTGATGTGTACTTTTGTGCTTTGTTACAGTTTTACAAAATAAAAAACAAACCATAAAAGAGTTGTACGGAAGAGGATTAGGGCCACCGGAAAAAAAAAAAAAAAAGAATTCTATTTCTTTTATTTTTTTTTCGGTGGCCCTAATCTTCTTCCGTAGAGTTGCAAAATAAAACAAAACAAAAAACAAACGATCAAGGACTGGATTGTTTTCAACTCAAGTATTATCTAGCTGTCTAGCTTTTTAAGAGCAACACATTGTGAGGGCAGCATAAGATTAGTTTTGTTTTTCAGGGAAAGCCATTGATATGACAATGTTAATATGTTCTTCCATAAAAAATTTTTTTTATAGATTTACTGGGATGTCCAAAATATTTCATTTTTCATTCACACAGTTCTGAGTCAAATCGAGACAAACCTGTAACTCAACAAGGTCAGGTTACGGGTTTTTAAACACCAGAAAAATGCATGTAAGACACTAATGCCAAATGATAATGCTGACAATGAGTCTATTGAAAAGAAGAACCCATAACCCATTGTTCAAAACCAAAATATCCAGATATCTTAAAATTAAAATAACACACACACCACTACCCCCAGATGCTGCCTTGTTCCTGGATGGGATTAGAAATGTTGCTCAGAGTAACAAAACTGCTGATCATTGTGACTCTCTGTATCATTCATGGTCACATTTCCTGACTTTCAGCCAGATGACCTGCAGTGTTGCAATGTCTAAAATTAAACCCATCTTATCAGCCTGTGTTGTACTGACAGAATGAATGGGTGCTGACTGCAGGAAAAGAGGACTTCCTGTTTTGTTGTTTGCCAGAGCAGAATGTGTTGGAGAGAATTTTGATTTCAATTAATTTTTAGGAATAGAGGCAGCTGTTTAATCTTGTACTGCAGTTTCACACCTAAGCAGAAGCTCATATCAAAGTCAATGTCCTTTGGTAGTTTTGGTCAATCAGGTAGGAGTTCGCTCTTGCACATGGAACAGCAACAAGAACACTTTCTGCTTTGTTCTCCATATTCTTATCATTCTTTACATATCGTAGCTTATCAGCTTGGCTGTGTTTTGTTTTTGTTTTTTGCAAACAAAACAAAATAAATAGGTGAGAGTACACTTGAGACTGATTGTATTAGAAAATAATGTCAAAGATTCTCAAAGACAGGTAGTATTTTTTAAGAGTATAAATAAAAACATCCAGGGGAGAATGTTGCATATCAGTGTCAAGCAAAAGTTGACTCAGTGTTTATAAACATTTAGCCAAAACCGGATTTTGATGTAGTAACATGAAATCTCACTGTTTGTTGGCGAATTTCAGAGAAGTTGTTAAAACATGCAATATTTACAACCTTAGTTTTGATGTTTATTAAGATATGTGTGAAAACATGTCAGCAATAAACATGAACCCAACATGACAAATCCTTTGTTTACAAGTTAGTCTACCAACATCTAGGACTGTGTGTGCTTTCAGATTGCACAGAATAGTTTCCAGAACCAAAGGGGCGTGGCTTGCAAGTTGCACGATTCATCAAAATAAAATGTGTGGGATTTTCCTTCACAATCCTCATGCAAGCCAAATGTCCACACGCATTTCTATTGTGCTCCATCCTCAGCATGTTGTTACCTGCATTAGGTTCACGCTGATCAACATATTTCAAAAGTGCTTCCTGAGGGGACAGATCATAACAGCCTTTGAAATGAACCAATAATAATTCACGATTATTAATAGAGTGTTAAAACTTCAGAGATTTAATGTGGGACTCAAATTTTAAACCTTTTCTTTTTGACTTGTTGTGGAACTGCCTCCAGCCTAAAAGGAAACACTACTGAGAGTTTATCGAGTTTGCAATTAATGGAATTTTCCATTAAGCAGTTAATTTTCCTGTTATGTTTTGGGCTCATTAGAGCCATCAATGGGATTAATAAAAGATTATTTATGGGTTATGTTAGTAAATGTTTTGAATGTAAGACACTTGAAGTGCCATGTTTTTTAAAACTGCTATATTCTTATAATACGTCTTGACAGTTTCTTGAGAGTGACAAGATCGTTTACATCAGGGGTCGGCAACCAATGGCTCCGGAGCCACGTGTGGCTCTTTCATCCTTCCGTTGTGGCTCCCAGTGACTTTGGGAAATAGAATATTTTATTAAAATTAAATCATTAAAAAATTATAAATTAAAATCA
>CAEFZX010014341.1:0-13437 GCA_903066825.1 Alfaro cultratus | reverse complement strand
AAGTACAGATACACGAAAATTGTACTTAAGTACAGTAACGAAGTATTTGTACTTCGTTACTTCACAACACTGCATAGTCCAATTCAAAATCCTGTTTATGGCACTAACAACCTTCTCCATCCTTCTGGTTTCTCAACGGTCTGTTTTCTTAGTCAACAGCCTGAATTTAGTGTCTCAGTCTTCCTTCTGTCTTCTCTGATGCTTTAGTTTGAAGCATCAGTATCACTGATGCTATCTGAAGTATGCTTTACTTTGCCCTTGTGATGTAGAAGGATTTTGCTCCCCCTTCAGTGTCCCGCGCTCTGGGCATTCCATGTCGAGTGGTCACTAACTTCGAATCAGCTCACGACACTAACGCAAACCTGGTGATCGAACACTTCTACGATGAAAATGGAAGCCGAATTTCTAGAGATGATTCAATATGGTGAGTATAATCTGTCACGACAAAACATGAAACATGTACTAATATACTGTAACCATGTGCAACCCTGTGATACAAACTCATTTTCCTGTCATTTGCAACTCATTTTCTTCTTGTCCAGGAACTTCCATGTATGGGTGGACAGCTGGATGACTCGTCCAGACTTGGGGAGCAAGTTTGATGGGTGGCAAACTAGTGATCCAACACCCCAGGAGAAAAGTGATGGTAAAAATAAATAAATAAAATGACAGCAGCTGGGTTTCCACCACCATACCTTATAGGTACATGCATACATATATTTACAGACAATACTTAAACAAAACAAAAAGCTTTACCATGACAGTCAAAAGTATGGTGCATCCGGTTTCCACTGATCATCCGTCAAATGTTTCTATAACTTGTTTAACTTGTGCTAAATTCAGTTGACTGAACGTGATCTCAAATAGATCATAAGGTTAAAAAAAAAGACATTCTGCACCATTGAACATCTTATGAAAGCAGAACCATTACTCCATCTGATAACACAGCAAAATGTGAGAAGAAGGATCTTAATCAGACAGAGGACCAAGAGCCATTTAGGTCATTTAGGTGGCGCTCCAGAAAGATCTAATTTCCTGAAACAACTGTGTCATTCTCATAGAGCCAGAAAAAACAGAGGCTTTAATTAGGGGGAAGTAAATGTTCTGCATTTTTGAGTAAGGTTATAACATATTCAAACCAGAGAAAAGGGAGTTTGTGGTGTGCATGTGCAGCCAGAGACTGTTTTAAATTATTAGTTTTTCTTGGCTCCTTGATGTTGTCAGGAGTTTTCTGCTGTGGCCCAGCTTCACTGTGCGCCATCAAAGAAGGAGAGATGGGCCTGAAGTATGACACGACTTTCATTTTTGCTGAGGTGAATTTTCTATTCTTTTGCTCTAAAACACAACTTTATCCAAGAAGCATGTAAATAAATCGAATTATATTCATTTGCTTACATTTAAATTAAGTTATAGCTAACTTATTTACAGTAAACTTTTTAAAGAAATTTTATTTTCATTTTTATTGGTTTTAAAAATATTCAGATAACATTCCTAAAACTTTTCTGCAGTTTTTAAGTGAGCGTTTTCAGTTGCAAGACGGTTGTAAACATTAACATCTTCCTAATGTTTTCTTTATCATTGTCATTTTATGCATTCAGGTCAATGCAGATGTTGAGGAATTGGTGAAGCTGTCCACAGGACAGTTTGTGACGATCAGTGAATGCACTAAATCTGTTGGCCTTTTTATCAGCACTAAAGCCGTTGGCTCAAATCAAAGACATGACATCACGCACCAGTATAAATATCCAGAAGGTAATACAAAGTCACATCGTGTCGTTGCAAACCATAAATCTATTTTCTTAAACAAAACCAGGTTAGTTCTCTAACAATTAGGTCAAAATGAGACAAATGAGGGATTTTCATGTACGTAAGCCGGCATTACTCTTTTCTTGAGTGACGCACATTCATAAATGTATATGCAAAAAAAAAAAAGACATGTCAAAAAAGATAACCAAAAAATACTTCAAAGCCTTTTTTTTGCTCTCTTCCTGTCGTTACATTTAAACTTAATGGCATCTGACTTTTTGAACTGTGATAGATACTCACACATTTCACTCTCTGGTCAAAACATACAAACAGACATATTTCTTTTGTCCCACAGATGTACACCTTGTCCAAATTCAATGTTTGCTATTGCGATTATGAAACTGTGTCTTCTAAATCCATCAAAGTATTTCATATTGTGAATTATTTTATTTAATTAGTTTAGAACTAATTAAACTTCTGAAATCATACAAAGGTCATTTATGATGCGTTATAATTTTTTATGTGGATTTAGTGCGAAATTGCAACTTGTTTTTTCCTATTAGAATGAAATTTCCAGACCTTGATTTAGACTTCGGCTTCGAGACAGAGGTATATTGCTTTCTTGTGTTTTGGAGCTTAGACTCCCTCCAAATGTAAACAACAGGGTTTGCATCTGTTACGTAACAAATCGTTGCAAACGATCGTCAAAAGTCTAATCGGTACCTGATGACACCAGAGTAACTTCTGTGAGTTTCTGGCAAGATGAGAGAAACACAGAATCAGCATCCTCAAAAAAGTCTGATTGCTACACTGATCTCAGCTATGTTTATGTTATTTATTTCAGTTTCATATTCTTTTGTAATTTTGATGATTTCAGGCTCAAAAGAGGAGCGGGAGGTGTATGAGAGGGCCCAGCATCGCAGCCTGCTGCTGCAGAGAGGAGAAAAACCTGGGCTTCATGTTAAGGTAGCATGAAGTTGTTCAACTTTACAAAGTCCTACATGTTTTAGTTGTGTCCCTGAAAACGGCAGAAACGCCTCCTCTACAGGTCATTAGAAACAGTGTAAACAGGAAGTAAAAAGTTCAAAAGTAAACAGCGATGATGCGTATGAATCAAAAACAAAGAGCTGAACGCTAACACACTGAGATAAATAACTAAAGTCATTATAACAGAATCTGCATCTCTGCCATAAATCAGTTCTAGTGTGACTTGCACCAATGACTTTATCTCATTCTTCATCCATTTTTAGATCAAACTGGCTAAAAACATGATTGTGGGCTCCAGCTTTGAGGTGTATGCTCTCCTAACGAACAACTGCATGGACACAAAGACCTGCAAACTCATTTTCTATGCCACAGCGGTCAGCTACAATGGAAAACTCGGGGAGGTTTGTGGATTTTTATCGGACAACTTGGAGGTGCCCTGTGGAGAAGGTTTGCTCTGAGCTCAATTTCTTTGTGAGGTAAATAGTTGGACATCCCTGTCAGTGGTTGTAATTTGTAGACTGATCAGTGCATGCGTTTGTTCAGAGAGACGTCTTCCTCTGAAACTGGAGTACCAGCGGTATAAAACGGCGATCACCTCTGACCTGCTTATCCAGGTGACGGCCATCACCTACGACAAGGAGACTGGCGAGTTCCAGAAGGTTGAAAAAACAATTGTGCTGGACGAGCCAGACATCGGGATCAAGGTTAGAATCTGTAGGACACAAGAGAATTATTAGAGACAAATGTTCCACATTTACTTTTTTATTCTTTTACCCTTTCATCACAATGAAAACATGAGAATATCACCATTCTAATGGAGACAGATGGTGGTGTCTGAACTCCAGCTGGAGAATGAGGTTAAGCATTCAGTCAGCGCTACAGTGAAATAGCTTGAATCAAATCAAACCTTCATGTGTCAAAATGGCCCGGTCTAATGTCAGGCCTAAAGTTTGTGTAAACACATAAACATTTCTGTTCGGAGATACTCTCCATCTCAGCCTGACTGAGCTTGAGATCATTTCAGTCTCTGGATTTGGAACATGAAAACAAATAAGTTCCACATCAACGCCAGTGTTTCTATCTGAGGTAGACCTAGTGTTGTGGAGCTTAATGTGAACGTAAAGAGCTGCCTTTCAGCAGAGTAAATATACTACAACAGGTAATTATCCAGATGAAAAGTATAGTTTAACATTGATTTGTACGTTTTTACCCTCTTTTATGTTGCAGTGCTTATGTTTCACATTTCAAAATCTGGAATTTTGTCTACCTGATACCACATTATGTCGTCTTTATGGTGAAACCTGAACCTCATGTCTGCAGCTGGTGGGTGAAGCCAGAGTGAACCAGCCTGTGACTGTACAGCTGACCTTGTTGAACCCTTTACCAGAGCCGCTGCTGAACTGCAGCTTCGCCGTAGACGGCATCGGACTCACAGGCAGCAAACCCATAACAGCAACGTATGTCAAGTTAGCTTCTGTGTTACAGCCTTCACTTGATTACTGAAAACAGCCACTGGCACTGGAAACAAGATAAAGTGTGATTTCATTCAGTGATCAATGATCGGACATTTGTAGCAACAAAGAACCATGAAATACAAAATATGTACATAAAAAACCCAATGTAAAATCATAAAACCACTGCAAACACAGATAATTAAAATGAGTGTCTCTTGCAGGGTTGGAACTGTGGGAGCAAATAAAGAAGCGAAGGCCAGCATTGTGTTTAAGCCCACCGTTGCTGGCTCCAGTGTGCTCCTGGTGAACTTTGACAGTGACAAACTGAAGGACGTCAAGAACTTCATTGACGTTGTTGTGAAGGAATGATTTAAACCTCAATTCTCAAGGACAATGGTGCAAGTACATTATACCCATCAATAAAACAGCAAAAATGAGCAATCAGGACAAGCTAGGCTACCCGGATCACACAAACCCATCATTTATAAATTCTAAATTATTAGAACTTGTTAGAAACCTAAAATGAACAGTTACCAGAAAATATTCAGATTTTTTTAATATTATTATTATTCAGAAGAAAGACTTTCTACTCTTGGGGAGAATTATGAATTCAAAATTCATACAATCAGAACCACAAGACCTTTTGTGCATTTCAGCCTGTGGTGTGAAATGAGGAACACTCGATAGTCGAAATGAGTTTCTGCAGAGATTTCTTTGACAATAGTTTTCCCACATTCA
Organism: Alfaro cultratus; assembly: GCA_903066825.1. NCBI lineage: Eukaryota > Metazoa > Chordata > Actinopteri > Cyprinodontiformes > Poeciliidae > Alfaro > Alfaro cultratus. Next base: position 8,512 of record CAEFZX010014341.1, on the reverse strand, counting down.
TATAAACAGGAAAGATGAAGGTGACTGTAGGATGGTAGAAATTATATATAGCTACATCAGACAAATCTAAAAATAATTACAAAAAAGTGGCCTTAATGGATGGTACATTTAATACCTGAGAAAAAGGATTTAATGTGACAAATGAGCCTCAGCAGATATTTGCTCTTAACTTGAAGCACCGCTTTCAGCTGTGTCAGTGATTCATTCATTAGGAATACAGGTGATTACATCATATAGTAAGTTATCACATCAAAGACTTAATACAATCCAGTGTCATTGATCTCCACTGTCAGGATGGCTTCGCCCGAGTCTGTCATGGAGGCACTAAGAATAACGTAGTCACCCTCGTAAAAAAGGCCAGGCTCGTCAGCCTTTCCTCTAATAAAGTTACTCTCACCTCTATTGTACATCTTGTCAAAAAGGCTGTGGTCGCATTTTCTACCTTTATTAAAGATTCCCACAGCAAGCCAGTTGGAAAAAACTATTCTGTCATAGGGCACGGAGAACATGACGGCCATGATGTGGTTGTAGTCGTTCAACTCGGCATTGAAAAGGTCATAAGTAAAAACACCAACAGCTCCGCTCGCCATGCCTGTCGTCTTGTTGAAGCGAGCCTTGACGGCAGAGCAGGGACCGACCATCGGAGGCAAAGGGACCTGGCAGAAGCCGCTCACAGTGTAGACCCTGAAAAATGGAGACATAGAATGTCATTTATTTTTATTTATCTTGTTGTTCTTGTTAAGATAGCTTATAGGGTTTATAAAAATCTATAGAGAAAAGAACAAAAGAAAAATCATTTACATAAGAAAATGTCAGGAATTGCAATGTAAGACAAATTCTCGCTTTAGGTAAGGTTTTATCTTATCTGAAGCCGTTTCATCGCTTTTCTGCAGCGATGAGTTGGTGTGTTATGAGATCACTGGAGCCATTTGCAAACAGGCAAACGTCTTCTAAAATTATGAATATTGTTTGCATCAACATTCATTATTGATTAGGTATCTGCCCAGCCAGTGTCTGCAAGTTTTGACAAAGCTCTTAAGACTTCACTGTCATATCAAAACATCTTCCAAGTCACAAATTGGCAGACTTTAAAATTCCTTAGCTTGTCTGAAATGACTCCAAAGAGTTTTTTATGAAATCACCTAATTTAATTACAGTTTGTGAGCTGCATTGTGGAAATTGTTTAAACAGCAGTGCACGTTTTAAAAAAAAAACACCCTCTAACAAAAGCTATATGATTTTATAATATAAGCAAATTTCTTTATTTCCTTCTGCAGCAGGAGGTCAGCAAAGTCCAGAGGTCACCAGTCCAGAGCCTTTTAGATAGATCCCTGGTCCAACACAGCTGAATCAAACGACTGAATTACAAGCTCTTCAGAGTCCTGCTAATGACTTCACTCTTTGACTCAGGTGTGTTGAAGCAGAAACAAATCTGAAAGTAGAAAATGCCTGGCCCTCGAGGCCTGGGGTTGCAGATGCCTGCTCCAAACATTTCAGTAGTAGCGGATTGCCTTGTTGAACAAATAGAAATTAAGCCTAAACAGGTCTACTTGACAAAAAGGGAGTTATAAGAGCAATGCATCACCTTGGGTTGGAAAGAGTGTAGGAGTTTGTATTGTTCCTGATCTCAACGGAGCAGCGACGGTGAGGCATTGTGTTGAGATAGGTGGAAGGTGACTAGACTGGGGCTGTGACATGCAGACAAAAAAAAAAACCTTAAAAACATTAAATTGATTAAGATGGATTTCTAAAACCTACAAACAAAATAACCAGCAGGTAAGGAAAAAAATATTCATCCAGTAAGTCTTTGGAATAGATTTAACCACATCAAATTATAGCCCAACAGCTGAAAATACATGTCAACAATTTCACCATCTGGACACCTTATAAAAGCGAAACAATTCTGATGCATAGCTTGTTTACCTTCAGTCGACCCGCTTGTTGCAAAGACAGCCTGATCATTGGAGAGAATAGGTCGAGTATCCTGGTTTTAGCCTGGCTGTGAAATCGCACTGCGTCAGCTCATCTCAAGTGAGCTCTTATTGACTCGGCTAATCAGGACCTTTAACTCTCATGCTCGGTATCTTCAGTCCTTTCCTACGCGTGACCCTCAAATTACCACACTGAGTTGGAGAGTAATTCAATCACAGCATGCTTTGCTTCGGTCCGAGTTCTGCTTTGTTTAAACGCACACGTTTCAATGTCCCGAAGAATAAAGTTGTAAAAAATGATTGGGATTGGCTGATTTTCAGTAGCTCAGTTGAGAGCTTGACCTTTCAACCATAAGACTTTCACATTGTTGGACTTCTGTTAATCAGAATTTGTAAACTTTTAACTCACTGGTTCTTGATAAACGAACCAGTGAGTTAGTATCAACTTGACTCTGGTATCACTGCAAATACTCACAATTGGTTTCATAGAAATATGCAAGAACTCTCCATAAAAACATTTGCCTGCAACAAACTACTAAAATTACAGTTCTCACCTTGTTGTGACAAAGTGTTTCTTGGGAAACAGTGGAAATTCCCATCCGAACACTTAGAGTTTCGTCAATAGACTGATATCAAGCTGGGAGCAACCAGTTAGTGACCAGTTAAAGGTCATGAACTGGACGGAAAGACTTCTGTCAATACAGAAAGACTTGGGAATAGTCAGAAACGGCATTATTCACAGGCCAAAAAAAAAAACAAAAAACAAGCTTAAGATAAGGCAACAGCTGCATGTACATGCTGCCCAGAGACAGGTAATCAACCAATGAAACACAGGAGTGAAGTAATAAACTACTTGAACACATTTGAGGGAGAAACATTTAGCAATAAACTTAACTAAACCTGGACATCCTTGTAAATGTATAGTTTATTTTAGAGCTGTGCAAATTTGAGACTGAGCATCCTGGATAAGCTTTTTGCAACACGACAGCTTTTCAGTTAATACAGAAAGAAATTACAAACGCTAACCTTGGCTAGAAAAGTTCAGTTCAGTGTCTTTCTTAGAAACAACCTCAAAATGACAAAATACAAGGTATAAAAATTATTTATTATTTATTATTTAGCCTACAAGAAAACTGAGAACGATGGGGTGTACAGCAGATGTGCTTTTGGTTTTTCTTTACCTACAAAACAATTTATGAAGTTTTCAACCTTTCGTGCAATTAAATATTTCTCTTGCAGTTTTCAAACCTAACACTGGTAGACCACATTAATTTAGCCTGCTGTGAAAAGAATATATGGTCTGAATCATGTTCCAGAAGCAGTTTAATCAAACTGTAGTTAAATTTATTTTCTTCAGATAAACAATAAAGGCATAGGAAATGGTCCACAACAGAAATTCACAAAGCATTGTGAATTTTGGGTGAGGGTACCCACAATTTTCCATTTAATCTGTTTGTGGTTCACATGGTCACACTGTGAACAGTTTTCTGATGCTGAAGCTGCTCCCACATTGTTCTTTATCTCACTTTATATGTTTGTGCTTAAAAAAAAAAACACCTTTTACTATAAGTCTAAAAGTTAGAAAAGGAAATTGATTTTATGAAATATAAAGACCGTTCACGTCTTAGAATTATGTTGCTTCTGATACAGTCCCAGTTTGAATAATGCATGTGTACTGGGATCAAGGGCATGTAACTCAGTGTTCAGACTCAATTACACACACTCACTCAGTAAGTGAGATCCCACAATCTCACTTACTCTTAGTATATTTTTTTCCATATTTCAAATAACCACGTGGGGTTTAACACATGCCCCGTAGTAGCCAAAAAGAAATTAGGTCATGCCGTCAGTTTCACTTTCCGTTTCAAACAAACCCTCACACAAACTATGCCCTCAACGACAAACACAAAAGCATAATGGCTTTATGCAGAGAAATTTATTTGAAAGAATAATTCAGGTGGATAGATTTTATTGCTCCATCTCATCTTCCTCTTCGGCAGGTAAATCTTGGTGCTGCATAGAGTTAAGAGCGGCAGCATATTTAGCCATGTTGCTGAGCCCGTTAACCACACAGCAGCTCAGTGCACTGCGGGACGTCTTCATGTCGTTGGCACTTAGCCACATGTTGGTCTTGATGTCATAAAACTCGACATTAGGGATGGTGGTGACGCCACCAAAGCCTCCCACCACAAACAGGTTGTCGTTCATCACGGAGATGCCAAAGTTACTGCGGGAGGTCGGCATGCTGGGCACACCGCACCAGGTGTTGGTGGAGGGACTGTAGGCCTCTGCAGTGTTCAAACGTGACACTCCATCAAAACCCCCAACCTAGAGTAGAATATTTTGATAGGGATATTTTTACGATGTCTCAAAACCCGAATAGACAACTGGTTTTGTCAAAATAAACAGTTAATTTTTTTTTTTTTTTTTTTGTGATAAGCCTGAAAAAGTTGGGGCAGAGTCAACAAATGTCTTTTTAGGCTGTGCAAAAGAGAATAGCACATCTGGTGATGGTTTTTTTTATAATAATTTCAGTAAAAATAAAGAAGTCTGAAAGTCTTCAATTTAAAACTTGTCTAAATATGTATTTATTTCAAGTGTAAAGTTAAAAGAAAGTTGAGACTTTGTAGTATTAGCTTCTATTTTTATTTTTTATGTATTAATAAGGAAAAGTCTTACAACTTGACAGTTTATGAATACACTGAGTTGAAGTGAAAAACTGATCCTCCCACTAAAGAAAGAGGTCTGCCTGTTATTTACAGAAATTAGATCGACGTTATCTTTCAGACTAAAGGAGAAAAAATGTATCTGGGGTACATTATCAAAAGGAAGTATCAACAGGGTTTTTGGGTATCTTATGCATATATATATAAGAGCTACTATCAACAAATAACGTACACATAGAAGTATGAAATATCAATTCTTTGGAGCAGCAAATGCTGTCATTGAGAATTTCTGTTTCAGATAAGTTCAACACCTGGTTTTCTAACTTACACTCAACAGCTCAACACTTTGATACGACACTTCAATCTCTTGCTCACACACATCAACCAATCATATGGTGGCAAGTCAAGGCATTCATGCATCTCACTCTGGTTTAAAAAAAGACCAGCTGAAGTTCAAATTAAGGATAAGAAAGTGCATTTAATGGAGTTTGAAGGTTTCTTCTAAGTCAGGTTTCAGTATTTTAGCAATTGCTGATCTACTGGAATTTCCACACAAAACTTTCCACAATTAGTAGAAAATGGCTCAAAAAAACAAGGGAAAAAATCCAGTGAGAAGCAGCTTGGTGTCTGAGATTCAGAGGAGACTGGACCAACAGGTTTAAGAGGGAAGAAAGGCATAACCAACCAGTTTTTGATATGAGCCGTTAGGGCAACTGCCCAGAGTGACATGAGACAGGGATGTTTTACAAGCACCAGAAAAAATAGGTAATTTGAAAGAGGCTTCAAACTGTTTTTAAGCACTTCCAGTCAGTGGGGAGTTGGCAACCCATGCCTGCTCCTGAAAATAGGGAAATATTTTTGTGTAATTTCAGTGAGACTTCACTTCATTCAAGAATTTAGATGATTGGTTTGGGGCCGGTAGAAGGAAGGGTTTGCTCAAGTCATTATTTGTGTAAGGCCAACCAAGGTATATAGATTACCATATCTGAATGCACGGCTTGCTAAACCTTGAAGCAGATGGGTGACAGAAAACTAGGCACCACTCTTGTCAGCTAAGAACAAGAAAGTGCAAACATGCTTACCAAAGTTTGATATTTCTGCTGAGCTCAGTGCTTTTGTTTCTGCTCCACTGTACTCACTGCAAAGATGTAATTAGCATAGGCAGCAACGCCGACCCCACTACGCCTGCTGCTCATGTTGGGAATCAGGGTCCACTGGTCTTCGTCTGGGTTGTAACATTCAGCTGTGGATAGACACTGTATCCCGTTGAAGCCGCCACAAATGTACACCTAGAGAAAGTGGAAAATAAATGGCGTTTGGTTAAAAATATCAACCTACTCTCTGAAATTTCTTGTGTTTTTCTAGACTGACAGCTAGCAATATGTAAATTTTCCATTTCCCTTTATTAAAAATGAGAAACTACTCATTAATCAATCAGGTTTATTTGTATTGCACATGTCAGCAGCAAGGCAGCTTAATATGCTTTACATCATGAAAACATAAAAACATCAGTAACCAATTGTGAGACCAGTAACAAACATTACAATTTGTCAAGTGCCATTATTAAAATTATCCATACATATCAAATATCTTGGTCAATGTTGCAGTGATTATGAGTCAAAGGCAACTCTATATAGGTGGGTGTTTGGTCTAGATTTAAAGGAACTCAGTGTTTCAGCTGTTTTGCAGTTTTGTGAAAGTTTGTTCCAGATTTGTGGTGCACAGAAACTGAATACTGCTGAATGCCATGTTTGGTTCTGGCTCTGGGGACCCAGAGCAGACCAGAACCAGAAGACCTCAGAGGTCTGGAAGGTTGATACAACAACAACTTGTCATTAATGTTTTTTGATGCAAAGCCATTTAGTGATTTATAAACTAACAGAAGTATGTTACAGTCTATCCTCTGACTTACAGAGAGCCAGTGGAACTGGAATGAAGTGCTCTATCTTCCTGGTTTCAGTAAATTGCCTCAACAGAAACACACCATGTTCGAAAAAAACAAAGTTTCTCACTAAGATTACTTTGCAATGGGATGCGGGGATTTTTCAGACCCTATCGAAATAGATGTATTTTGCAAAACTGTAAAGGTAACACTTTACAGCCGGATGTTACTACAGGCAAAAACGACAAAGAAGATGACAAGAAATGGTAGGAGGATAATATAATATTCTTCAGGTGATAGAAGGCCAACTTTGTAACTGTCTTTATGTGGCTCTGCAGGTTCAGGTCGGAGTTCATCACCACACCCAGATTTTGGGCCTTCTCGCTAGTTTCCATCTGTAATAACTGAAGCTTCATCCTGACTCTTGAACGTTCCTCTTTAGGTCTAAAGATGTTGACTTCAGTTTTGTTTCTGTTCAGCTGTAGAAAGTTATGACATATCTACACATTGATTGATTTCTTATACGCATATGTTCAATGCCTGGATGGGTTTAGAGTTACCTGTTGTCATGATAATATAGAGCTGTGTATCATCTGCATAGTTATGATAGCTAATCTTATTTCCTGTTATAACCTGAGCTAGATATTGAATAGAAGGGGTTCCAGGGTTGAACCTTGGGTTACCCCGCTTGTGACTTCCATCCTACGTTATGAGAAACTACCTATAAATACAAAGAAATTCCTGCTCTTTATATAAGATTCAAACAAGATGAATGCTGGACCAAAGAGTATATAATATGAGTATATATTATTCCCAACTATTCCTCATGTTGGCAATAATGTGATAGAAACCTTCTGAATTACCCAAAGTTTACCAAATAAATCTCTGCTGTTTTCTCTGTGCTAGTCATAAAGCCCAGAAACATAAATTAGTGCCACCTACTCTGCTATGAAGGGTTGCACAACTGGCATCACTCCTCTGCTCGTGCATGGAAGAAATAATAGTCCACTGGTTGCATTTTGGGTCATAGCGTTCAGCAGTGTTTAGCCGTTCCTGTCCATTGTAACCTCCTAAAGCATATATGTAGTCATTCATCACCGTCACACTGACAAAGCACCGACTGACATGCATCGGTGACACTTCTTCCCAGTTGTGCGAGGTCAGGTCAAGTCTATGCACAGCGCTGAACTGCTCAATACTGTCAAAACCACCAACACAGTAAATTGATCCATTGAAGAAGACAGCGCCATGATAAGCCCGGATGGTTTCTGTGGTATAGGCCACATCTATCCAGCGATCACTGCGAGCATCGTAGGCTTCAATTAAACTGGTAGGGCTGCCATCAGTCCAGCCTCCTATGGCCAACAGGAGAGCGGGCGGCACCCGTGGGATTGCTAAAGATGGGCAGACAAAAGACCTGTAGCTGGTCCTTGACATGTGGTCCAGGATGGGGTTCAATGTCCGGAAGAGCATAGCTCGACATTCTGGATTTGTTTTCACCAATTCACTTTCATTCACATGTTCTATGAGGTACTTTGGAGACATCCAAGCCAGTCTGATCTGCAGAGAAACACAAATACATGAGTTGGCTAACGTTGCGTAAAGCATGGCCTTTCCAGTGTTTGCCACAGACTTAGCTAGTACAAAAGACAATGCCAACCTTTTCTAGTTCACTTTCATGAAATGGCTTTAATCAATTTTTCTTCACAGCCAAAATGTGTAGCTAATTCAGAATCGAGGACATCGGCTCACCATGAAAGTAATAGTCCTAAACCTAAACCAAAATCAATCAATCTCTCTCTGTCTGTCTCTATGTGTCAATGTGTGCATGTGTGTGTGTGTGTGTGTGTGTGTGTGCATGTAGATACTTTATAAAATAAATAAATATATATACATTGTCTTAGTTTTATTTTATGAAATTAATTAATTTCCCAAGTTAATTTAGGTAACTGCCTATATCTATCTATCTATCTATCTATCTATCTATCTATCTATCTATCTATCTATCTATCTATCTATCTATCTATCTATCT
>CAEFZX010014339.1:0-132723 GCA_903066825.1 Alfaro cultratus | reverse complement strand
CTATCTATCTATCTATCTATCTATCTATCTATCTATCTATCTATCTATCTATCTATCTATCATCTATCTATCTATCTATCTATCTATCTATCTATCTATCTACAGTCATTTTTTCTGTGTATCAGAAATTTACCAAAAATCTTTTTTATTCTTATTTTATTGACTGACATGTTGTTGTTCATGATATTTACAAATGCACAATTAACAGTTTGCTGATAATGTTTGGATTTATTGCACATGCTGTACGTCTGCCAGCTTCTGCCTGTGGAAGTGACAGAAGGAGGGCTTTTACTTAAATTTCCCTGTTGGCCTCTGGTGCAGACACATTGTTTCCATTCCTCTCGTGTTGGCGTTCTTCACATTATAGAAATTAAAGAAGTTGGGACGGACAACTTTACGCATAAACCTTTATAGGTGTCATTAACAAAGAGTCTAATTTGATCAATTTTAATGGAAAAAGAAGACTTATGATAAAATAACTTTTAATAAAAGTTAAAAAAAAATAAAAAATACAGACGAACAACAAACAAACAAAAACAGCACAATCCTCCCCGCCCCCGGCTCCACACATGCAAGCGGAGGAAAATATTATTTTTTTTAATCACACACTTCTCGCTGCTCCCCTTAAAGGCGTTGTGCTGGATGTGTCCCCATGAAGCTGCTCTGCAGGAAGGTTGATGACCAAAGCAAAGCAAAGCACAATGCGGGGGCAGCAGGCAGAGACCTGAACAATCAGCCTGGGAGGACCGCAAATTATGATTAGAACAAAAGTTGTTTCTAAGACAGGATGTAAAAAAGCCACTGAATATCTGCCTCCCTTATCAATAACATGTCACCTCTAGCGTTTCCGTTGCTTTACTGTCTAATTTAACAATAATCTATTCAAATTTGAGCCCAGCTAAAAGTATCAGATCAATATTTTCTAATTTATAATTGATCTAAACCGAAATTAAAGGCAGCACTGGCTTACTTGAACTTCACCTAAGAAAACTGAGATGAAGAACAACTGTCTAATAATGAGTAAAGAGCTGCAATATTGAAAGGCCTTTTGAACCCTTCACCACCAACCTTTAAGGATTTAATAATAAAAAGTCGAAATCAATGCTTTATAAATCACAATTTTTAATTATAAAACTTGTCTTATTTTATTTTTATTTTTATTAATATAAAAAGGCTGCGTTAAGTATTTGACAGCCCCGTAGGCTGTGAAAAGTGTTGTGTTTTTTTGTTTGTTTGTTTGTTTTAAAGCAGATTTTCTGATTTATTGCGTTGTTTTATTTAACCGTTTCATTAGGAGTTCTCTGAACTCCATTGGCCACAGGTATATCTCTTCAAATTGAACTACAATGACATCAAATCAACATGTGATTTATTATTAATTGTTTACCCAAAGTGAGCATATTTAAAGTTGCGGCTCATTTGAATTCTATCTGACGTAATGAATTGGCTATTTGGTTATTTGCAGGACTAGTAAAACTAAAATAATAATAATAATAACAATAAAACTATTTTATTATATATAAAAAAACACACACACACAAATTCACTATTGGAAAAATTCATGACTGAGTTTATTTCAAATCATCATTTTTGGCTGCCATTAAACCAATCGTGGCGTAAAGATTGTTGCCATCATCTTGGCGCGCGGTCATTAGGGCAGGAGGCGGTGTTGAGTCCGCGGAGTGCATCCGGTGGGACAGCCCCCTGACTCACGCTGCACCAATCGCCTCCATCTGACCGGGATTAAGTGTCAAACAGCGCTCTTCTCTCACACTTCGGAGAGCATCATCAACTTCTGAAAGGTGAGGAAAACAGGGTTGATTTCTTCTCCAGTTCATCGGCCGCAGAGGCTACCAGGACGGCCGACCCAATGGAGAAATCCAAAAACTTTCGCATCGACGCGCTTCTGGCAGTCGATACACCAAAGGCGCAGACTTCGCCGCTGGCACTTGTGACTTCCCTGTCCTCTTCCTCCGCATCTTCCTCCTCCATCCCGTCGTCTGGGAACGGAGCCGCCTCGGACCTCATAGCAGCCGCCGAATCGTTACGCGCCGAGACGCCGCCGTCTCCGCCGAGGATTTCCACCTGCGGGCTGATTCCCAAACCGGGGTTTCTGAACAGCGCGCACGGCATGGTGGGACTGCACCCGCAGAGCAGCGCGGGGATCCCGGCGCAGGCTCTCTACGGCCATCCCATGTACACATACTCCGCCGCTGCGCTCACGGGCCAACACCCCGCACTGTCCTACTCCTATCCGCACGGCTCGCATCACCACCACACCAGCGACCCCATTAAACTGACAGCCAGCACCTTCCAGCTGGATCACTGGCTGCGAGTGTCCACAGCTGGGATGATGCTGCCAAAGATGTCCGATTTTAATGGTGAGTAGCAGAATTTTCTCACCCTTCCTCTCCGATTAGGATTAGGGGAAAAGTTTTTATTTACATGTGAAGTTTAACACTATAACACAGAAAGGAAAAAAAAAAAAAAAAAAAAAAAACATTAAAGAAAAAAAAAAAACCTTCAATAATAAAGTTAAAGCAAAATGCCAAAAATAAGGTTCAGAGGAATGTGGAAATTGCTGTGCTTATTTAGTGGAAATAAGCAAATTTAAGTAGCAGAAATTATAAATGCTGAATTCGTTTCATTCTATTTACTAAAATATAATGAAGAAAAAAATGTGGCGTAATAAGATGCGCTAAAACAGCATCTTATGCTGAATAATCTTTTAAAATTTTACAAGTTTACTTTGAAATATCAAGGCTCACGTTTCCCACCAGATTGTACCGGCTCGATGCGGAGGCTGTCATGCAGCGTTGGTTTTTCTGCAGAGGAACTAAAATGGACAGATAATGGACAGTGGGGGAAAGTGGCAGAGGAGTGTGAAAGCCACAGCCGACCTGCGATCTGTTCTGCAGATACTGGCTTTTTTGTTTCTGCTCACTTTAGCGGATTTGCTCAAAATTAAGAGGGCAGAAAGTTGATCTGCGTTCATATGTGGGACTATAATTTTTGACCGCATAGAATCAATCTTATTTTAAGAACTAGATTCAAAATCAACAGCATAATCATCTGTCAGGAACGTATGTTTCTACAATGAGACCAGTTGAATTATTCTAAAGGATTTTTTTCAACACATCTTTGTTCATTGTTTTGTCTTGCAGCTCAAACGCAGTCAAACCTGCTCGGAAAGTGCAGAAGACCCAGGACGGCGTTCACTAGTCAGCAGCTGCTGGAGCTGGAGCATCAGTTCAAGCTGAACAAGTATCTGTCGCGACCAAAGCGCTTCGAGGTGGCCACGTCGCTCATGCTCACCGAAACGCAGGTATAACTCACTCCTGCACATTTTGTTCAGCGACTGCGCGGCACATGATAAAGGCAAACAACTGGGAAATGAGGACCTGCCTTGCTTTCAGAAATAAAATATTACACGCCTCAACACTTGAAAGCATACACGCCAAGAGTTTATTTATTTATTTATTTTAAGTTTGTGCATTCAATTTATTCAATTTATTGAATGCACACTGAAAGCAGCACTCTTTCCATACACTTCTAAAACAGTTGATCAAATAGTAACAATTAAATTCGTTCAATTCCAGTTTACAACAGAGTTTAGCCAAATTTGTTGTATTAAAAATTGCAATGGAATTAAATCAAACTAAATTAATTTAATTCATTTTTGATTTCTCAAATAAATTAGGTTTTAATTATTTGGTTTTAAATTAGCCTGGAATTGAGATAAAACAGACAATATGTTTTAATTTATGTCATTAATCAAAAGGGGAAACCACATTCACACAACTGACCACCCATAGAACCAGGGTAAATGCATCTATGTCACATTTCTCCATTCAAAATTGTCTTCATTAAGATAAAAAGCTGCACGTTCAGACTGATTACTACCAAATGCATTGCATTAGACACCAAATATACACATTCACAGCTGGAGATATTGGAGCACATGACGTTTTGAACACCATCACTGTTAATTTCACTAAATTATGCTTGTTTTCCGTGTTAAAAAAAAAAACAAGAAAAGTACTTGGTCTCTGATTAAGACATAAAAAGCTACTAAATTTGCAATGAACATATTGCATGTGAACACTTTCCCTGGCAACTGCAGCTAAGAAGACTTGCCAAGGAAGCTGTGTTATTTCTGGGCAGGTTCAAGCCAACCTGCAAGGTGTAGCTTGCTGGAAAGTTATCTTAATAGGCATTGTTGCAAAAATAGTTCAAGATGAACACAGACCTTTAAAATCTATTTTAAACTATGCAGCATTGTGTTAAACTTTTTCCCTGAAAACTACAGCTGGATATGCCATTGATAGGCAACAACTTCTACAAGGTTACAAAGTTCAGCTTGCCTGTACAGCATTAAGCTGAAAGCAAAATTCTCAATCCCTTTAATGCTCTATGTGACATTGCTGGGGCCATTAGCAGCTCCTTCAGTAGCAAACTGATAGACCCACTTAAAGGAAGGAAAGATACGGCAGGTCATTCATACAAACTGCGGTCAGAGTGTATAACATAACAACTTGTTGATAAATTTGTACTTCTTGCTGCCATTAATGTCTCTGTTACCTCTCATCTATGCTGTTATTATCATAATAATTATATATCATAATTTTGGCATGATATATCATGCCAAAATTATGATATATAATTATTATGACTTATGAAATAGGCTATATATATTTCATAAGTCATATCTCATACATTATTACAATAGGTGCAATATTACAGCTTTAAAAATATACATACATTGTGCAAAGTGTTTCATTTCTTTTAGATTGCTTGGATTGTTTTTCATTGTGATTTGTTTATTATTTGTAATTTTGTTGTTGTGATGTGAATTTCCCCAGTGTGGGATTGATAAAGTGTATGTATATATTGCTGAGCGCTTTTGCTATATAGCGGATGTAAACTTTTAAATTCTACTTTATCAGAAATAAACTTCTCCTTAGAACAACAACTAAGAAGTGCTGTTCATTTACAATGACCTCCTTAAAGTAAATGGATTTCACTGGAAATTTGGCTTTAGCACTAGCGCTGTTGCTAAGTTAGCAGAAGGCTGGATAAAAATTTACATTCTTGCTCCAACGCAAAATTACCTCAACTGCAAATTTTGTTACAGTTGTTAACCTTCATTTCAGTTAATCAATTCAATTATAATTCAATTCAAATAAACAAATTAGCAAATGACAATTACAGCTAATTAAATCAACACCTGCAGTTAATTTATAATGAAAAGGTTTGAAATGAGTTTGTTACCAAAGCAGAAGCTTATGTTTAAATGTGACAGTTGTTGAACGTTTTATTTACACACCAATGTACTCAATTTGAATTTAGGCACATAATTTCAATAGCTAATATTTATGACTCTTTAAAATTATTTTAGCGCAGTTCCACAATTAAAGCTTAGTTTTTAGGTCTAGTTTGTCCATTTGATCAAACAAAGCCTTTTAACCAACAGACATGGTAGACGGCTTTATACCAACATCTTTTCAACTTTCAGCCACATTTACAATTGGTTTATAAGGTAATGGAATCTTTTCAACAAATTGAAAAATTACATTATGCATTTCACAGCAACTATACTAAGAAAGGCCCAGTTTATAATGGCTTTACTCAGTGACTATTATATCATAATTTTTAAACCCACAATAACAGAGTAAATTACACTTTGGCATTGTTTTAGTTGTCTAAAAAACTAAGTGTTTTAATCTAATTAATGAAAAACCATTTACACACAGTTTTGGTATACATTTTAATCAGCACATTTGACTAGACATCATGTGAGATTCAACTGATGATTCATCAACTGCCAAACATAATTAATTATATTTATTTTAAGCTAAATAACTAAGATAATTTTACTCATATGTTACCAAAAACAATAAATACACATCTGTTTGTTGCTATGGCATAAAACATTAATGAAGTTAAGAAGTTTAACCTTCCTTCAAGTTTGATGTTAGCATTAGCGCTTTTGGCAGCTGAAGCAGGATACAGAAATACATTTTTGCTAAAAGCACATCCTATCTAAACCAGAGATTTTAACAATACTTAACCTTTTACTATTATTATACTGTCAAATCATATTAACTTATTAGCCTTGCTGTCCTTTGAGAAACACAGCGCATGAAAAACAAGAACAACTATTCACTGCACTGATCAAATTAAGGTAATATTTGGTACCAAAAACCCCCAAACAAAACAAACAAAAAAAATGAACAAGCCTTAATGAGGTTAGAATTTAGCATCATTACATTACAAAGTCAAATGTTCAATTGATAGTTAAATAATTTTGATGACTTACATACCTTAAGAGTAGCAGATAAGAATATAGTCTAAACAAATGTTTTTACACCTTTAACTTCTGGATGAATGGATGAATGACTGGATGGATGGGTGGATGGATGAATGGATGGATGGATGCATTGTCTTCTCTATGTCTATTGTATGAGATTTATTGATTAATATAATATTAAGTAAATAAAAAAAAAAAATACAATGAATCAGATTTTGAAAGTTTTTGTGACAATCCTCCGGACACTAAGCTCAGCAAGGGCCGTGTTAGATGAATTGGCGACTTTTACGCACATTTTACGCACCGTTATTAAGTTTTTATACTGTTTTGAGCAGCAAAGGTTACAAAGAAGTGACACAGCCAGATGGGTTATTATAAAATTTTTAAAGAACAAAGTTTGGAAGAAAGAGAGACTAGTTAGTTTTGTATACATAAAACGATATAAAATGATTAACCCCTTACCCCGCAAACGATACATTGCTATTATGGTTAGCCAACCCCTTCTTTAACCTAGAATAAATAACTTAGAGATTTGACATTTTGGTTTATATTTTATGTCTATAAAAATAATTCTTGGTAGTCTTATATGACGAACTCTAATCACATTTGAACTATTTTAGGCATCTGTAGCTATCTTTACAGCCTTGTGTTTTTAATCATTTTACAGCAGCTACTAAACAGTTCAGCTGGATAAACATGAGATAAAATGGCATAATTTTTGAATGTTAGGTAATTTTGTAGATTTTATAAAGAAGTCCATTAAATGTTTTATTTTTATTTTTTTTCTTTCAGCCTGAAAAATGTAGCTGCTTAGCGGAAAGATGGTTTTACGCACCTTTGTTTGCTACTTTTGGAATCCTTTTTTGATATACACAAAGGAGAGACATTTAAAAATAAGACCTGCTTTTATATATGATTATTTTATTATAATTATTATAAGATGCACTGTTTTCGCTTACAATCTCGCTCGTGGATGTGGAAACGATGGTGACGAGTGCTTCCCCCCCCCCTCAATTTCCTTTAGTGGAGAAATAAGATATTTTTTTTGTGTTGAAAATGACTAAAACACTATTACAAAGAGAAGTGACGTGAAATAAGAAGCAAACGGAAAACTATCAAAAGACTTTATAAACAGAAAAGCACCAGATGAATCAATGGGAAAATGAGATCCAGATCTCAACGGGGTTTACCTGGTTAAATAAAGGAATAAAAAAAATAAAATAAAAGACCCCGAGAACATTGATGTCCAATAACCTCTTTGACGCTTCTGTTAGATGAATTGTCTACTCCTCTTCTTCTCAGGTGAAAATTTGGTTCCAGAACAGACGCATGAAGTGGAAGAGGAGCAAAAAGGCCAAAGAGCAGGCCGCCCAGGAGGCCGAGAAGCAGAAAGGCACCAACAAGAGCGGCCAGGAGAAATCAGACGGACTTGAACAGTCAGATTATCACAGCAAGACGGACTCAAAAAACGGCAGAATAAGAGACTTCAGAGACAGCGACGACGACGAAGGCGACAGTTTCTTGTACAACTCGTCGGACTGCTCTTCTGACGAGGAGCGCAATCACAACAGCGACGCCAGTCCGCAGCCTTAACTGAGCTGACCTTCAGCTGACTGACTTTGGGAAGTTCCATTGTAAAAAAGACAAAAAAATAATAATAATGCAGTTGCATGTAATCCAAGAATTTTCCTGTACGAAATTCGCAAAAATGACGCTGATGTTAAAAAAAAGAAGCAATAAATCAGAAAACCTGCATTTTATTCAGGCTACATTCATTGCGCACCCACATGGACACTGCATGAAGCCTAGAGTGGGTCAGAGTTGGCGAAGTTCTGCGGTTTGTTTTGGTTTATCCGAGAAAAGAGGCCATAAAACAAAAATGATTCACAGCAATATGACAAATGAAACGGAAAAATATTTTTCTATAATGTATTTATACAATAAATTGATCATAGGAAAAAAAAAAAAAAAAAAAAAGCATGCTAAAAATAATTGTTTGACCTTTATCTTCCTGCAAATAACGTAAAATAGAATGTTCTTTTTAACTTAAAATGAAAATCAGGTAATGTTTAGGCGCCCCCCCCCCTTCTTTTCGGAAACACAGAGGCTCATTCATGATTTACAGGGAGTGTTTGAGTCCTGTGTTCCCTCTCTTTGCTCTGACAGCTCGGGTCATGGGAATCACTGTTAATAGCGCTCTCGGATCTGTGCAAACGGGCAGTGAGAGCAAACAGCGAGCAGGCAGACAGACAGAGGAAACATTTCGCACCACACCGACAATAGGCTCGTATTAATACACCCTTTAAAAAGCAGGAAAACATGGATGCTGAAGGATAGTTTCATGTATACTGAGATTTTAAGGTAAGATCGGTAGCTATAATCTGTGATATCGGTTTAAAACTTAGTTTGTAAATGTAAGAAATTAAAAAGCAAAAAAAAAAAAAAAAAAAGAAAAACATATGCGTCCAATTTAAAGATATTACCCAGTGGCCTCATATTGGTAGCAAAGAAATGGAGATTGACATTAATATAAGCATTTCTTAAAAAGTGCACAGAAGAGAGAAAGAGCAAATTTTGCTTGTGCATTTGGGTCGATGACATCACAAGATGCATAAGAATCGCTGATCAGGCAATATTAAGAATATTTATGGCACAGGAGTTACTGTAGTAAAGGGTTTAACTTTACATGTTAGTGCTAGAGTTTGACTCTTGTGACAACAAAGCAATGATGGAGAACACCCTGAGCAGAAAGGCTTACGCTAACACTGACTACTGTTGGGTACAGGAAACAAGTAAACACCTCTGAATCAGAAATTTCAGCATGAATGTGATTATAATAGGGAATAAAAAACAGAAAAGCACCAGAGGAATCAATGACAATTACCCTTTGTGATGTCACCAGAGGAATGAAGGACTGTTTTTGGAAGTGTGCATTTTAGCTTCATTTAATGGTGATTTACAACTAAACAAAATAAATGAACTGACAATGATGTTGCTCCATAGATAATAAATTATCCCTAAAGATTGTTTGGTTGATTTCACAAAAACTAAATCTAGCAAGTAGGTTCAAAATATGAGTCTTTTACATTTGTAATGTTATTGTCTGAAAGGGTTTATTTTAGACGTTCGTCAACTTTTAGTACGACTTTACAGTGAACTCCTGATATGTTGGTGCAATGCAGCAGACTGAAAAGATTTTGTGTTCCTGCAGTGATCACTGTTAATCGACAGCAACACCAGAGAGATTTTTGCATCATTTATACCAGGTTTGCCGAGTAATCTGTTGAGCTGTTTGCTTTAGCAGGCTAACGTAAAGTTCAGCTTAGGGTCAGCAGGTAAAAATCAAGCTGAAGTGAATTTACAGATCTGTTTTTAACAGTGCTTCTCTAAAACACAGTTTTCCTCAAAAAAATAATTGCACTAAAAATTGCTGCATACACTACTATATTCATTCCCACTAAACTTGAATTTTGTCACAGCAAAACAACTTTGATGCATTTTATTTATTGACACAAAGTTGAGGATGACTGTGAAGAAGAATTGTAAAACATTTTTTAAATTATATAAATATGTTTGTGCTTCAAGTTTTCTGTAGGATTTCCTGAAGGATTTAACTGTATTTTCCATTAACATGGACCAGCTTTGACTTCAATGCTGAAAAACACCCATCCCCACAACACGATGGTGCCACCACTGTGCTTTACAGTAGGAAAGGTGTGTCCAGGGTTACTTAGTGACAGTTCTTTGCAAGAGACATAACTTACTAATTTTGTGACTTCTTAAGTCAACTGTTGTATGTTTGTTTAAATTAGGGGTACCAAAATAAATCTGATCTGAAAACTATAAATTCTTCCTTATTTGTGAAGAACTTTCAAAATAATTGTTTTCATGTCCTTTAACCACATCACAATAAAAAAATTGAAAGGGTGTAAACACTTTACCTTTTAATATTTTTCTTTTAACATTGTGTACATCACTGAATGTTTGGCTTTAAATGGAAAAAGTTCGACCTCCCATCAGCAGCAGCCTACTTCATGAACTGACAAACACTTGATCTGGTTGACCCGGCCTGTTCCTGACCCCCAGGCTGCCCGCTCTACGCCTTTAGAATAATACAGGCATCGACAGAGCTAATTTATATGAGCAAGTATCAAATGTAACAGAATGACTCTGCTATGCAAACCATGTGGGAAATATACTGGTGTCAGCAGGCGAACAGGACAGGCCATAGTCAGCGTCCCTGAGTCAATTTATCAGGGAGTGTAAACACTGAAGAGCAATGCCACAACCTCTTAGAGTTCAGGTCAAAACACACAGGAAAGTGGAAAAAGTCTACAATGCAGACAGTTAAAGTTCAGTTGAGTTTTAAATGTAAAAACAATTTTTTTGCTAGGAATAAAAATAATACACACAATAAAGACAAACTCTGATCGTACAGTACCTCCAAGAGGGCAGCCATGCTAAAATATGATTTTCGCTAAAAGTTAATTGGAGATGGAGACTGACCGACAGTGACATCTCCCGCGCTCCTCCAGAGTGTCTCGCTAAGTTTGCGGGAGGGCTAAACAAATTTACAAAGATAAACTCTGATTGTGTATGTTGCAGATGGAAACAAAACATTTTTGTTTTTACACACACAAATCAGAAAATGCAAAATGTTTTAGTTGGTTGTCGTAGATCACCAAAAGGTGGATCTCAGCCCTACATTTCAACGTTGAGTGTTGTTGGGTCTTTCTTTGTGGATTTATGGGAGGCCAACAAGCTTTTAATGCCACAAACTTTGGGTCTGTTTTACAGTTTGAGCTTGGTGTCTTTAGTTTCCATAGCCTTGGTGGCGACCTGAGCACGCTCCCGCAGGAACGCGGCATTCTCTGCCAGTCCATGAGACTGGGAGTTCTTCAGGAGGAAGTGACTGATGAAAAGCTTCAAGCCCTCTCGCAGCAATCCCAGCTTAGCGATTCCTGAAATCCTGGTGAGATGGAGAGACAAGAGATATTTATTATCAAATTTTACAAAAATGTCAAAGTGTAATTAATAGTTATTTTACATGACCTTTCAGGTGGGGTAATTTGAATTTTTGTATCACTATAAAGAACATTTGCAACATTTTTTTTTCATTTTATAAACTAAACATCCAATACATCTTATTGTAATTTATGTGATACACCAACACAAAACATAGTATAGTTTCAAAAAGTAAGGAAAATGAAATAAAGTCAAATAAATAAATGAATAAAAATCTGTGAAGTGTGGCAAACTCTAATTCTGTGTCTTTAACCTGTAACAACTTAAACGTTTACTGCTTATTTGATACAAGTCTGGAAAAGAAAGAAGCTCACCTCCCAAATATGCAGGCTATCTCCTCTGGCTCAGTTTCTTTCAGTAGTTTCGTCAGGACCTGACGTAAGAAACGCACCGTGGACTTATCCAACTCCCCAAACTCTATCACCTACACAAAGAAAGGGAAATAAGCACAAAAGATATGTCTTACTCGATTTATGACAGAACACAGTGGCACAAAATGAATGACTCACTTTGAGGATGGAGAGTGAGAGGCATTTCTTCCGAAGAAAGTGAGTCACCAGCTGGACTAGATTGGTAAATGCACAGCTGGGAAGGTTGGACAGCTCTTTGAACTTGTCCCACAAGCAGAACTGGAACGTCATCTAGGAAAGTAACAGTTCTTGTTCAGCACAAGGACAATCCAGTAAAGTGGGGGGAGGGCAATAGGCACATAAAGTCATCCCTTTATTACTTTACAATTTGCTTCTTAAGAGCCAGACTTTCTTAATCTTTTAAATCAACATACTGGATGCTCTGTCATTACTGCCCTGACGTTTTCCAGACAAATATGGTTTGCTAGGAAATTCACAAAGCAGTTTGAGGTATAAGCAAATGTTGCAACTGCTTTGGACCTCTTAAAGATATTTGGGTTCCAAAAAGAAATTTAAACTCCCAAAGGACATAATGACAAAAGCATCAATTTTACACATAAAGAGGTGCAGCTCAATAAATTAAAATACCAATGAAAAATGAATTAAATTTAGTAACTGATTTTCCCATAGAGTAATGCATGCTGGATGGATGGTAATGCATGTTAAGTATTTCTCTTATTATGATGACCAATGGGAAACCACATTTCAGTTTCTCAGAAAAGAATATAAAACAAGACAAACAAAAAAGCCTTCAACTTGTCCCGTTCTTTTTTTGTAAGACACCTTTTCCCTTCACTTAACTTTCCAATTACTATGCTTGGATAAAGGCATTTCGGGTCAGCTAACTACTTCAGTGATGCTCTTTTAAATTTTTATTTATAGATTTTTATTACAAAGTAGGATATGATGAAGCCCTTCTTTTGCAAACTTTGCTGGTTTTGTACAAACTTTTCTGACTATGGAAAAGAGTCATATGCAAAAGTTGGTTCCTACTGGGCAACAGTCAATTTCTACAATACTGGGGAATGTCTTGTACCTGCTTTGACACTTGAAGAATTAAAGTAACTTTCTATAATCTACTCATATTATACTGCCTGCACATTTTGGAGAGTCCAGTCAATATTATTTACCCGTAATTTAGAGATTTTTTTTTGCTTAATCGGAGGATGGTAATTTCTCAAACTTCACAAGACCTGACAGTGATCAGAACCACAAGAAACTGAAGCAGGATGGAATTTAAAAAGTTCAGAAAATAATACACAATAAAATTGTTACACATGTCATTTTAGAGCTTTTGCCATTATTTACCTTCAAATTCCGGTAAGATATTTGACTACCAACACTAAATAAACTGATACACAATAGCCAAAATCAAACTGGGTCCAGAAAGAAAGGAAACATGAAGACAACATTTTGAAAATTGAAAGAAAATGAAAAAGAACTACTACAATGTTTTCTGTTTTTCTTGACATTTTCTGCAATGTTCATTTCTCTTTTATTGAAATGTCTTCAGAAATGTTACTTAAAAACACAAAGTTTAATTTCCTATGTATATATGGAAGTTCATCCAGATTTATGTCCCTGGTGGCACCCCATACAAAGGCTTCGTCTTGTATCCAAGAACATATCTTCCATGATTTATTATGAATTCTTTTTTGGCATGGCAAACTTTGAACAACTTCCCTCAGTTTATTTGCATGTCATTTGAGGCAAAAGGTTAACTCTCACAAGCAGTAAGTGACTGCATCTCCATCCAGCTTACATGTGAAGAGCAAACAGTCCCAGCAGCTCTAGTTAAAGCTCTTTGATCAGGACAATGGCCACTGGTCTCTGATATGAGCTGCTGGAGACCATGGCAGTAGTGCAGGTGATCTCGCAGCCCCAATGTTTGCACTCAAATCAGGAGCGAGAGGTGTGAGGATCTCCCAGACTGCCGAGGTGAACCGAAGGCCACAATCAAATCACAAACACACACTGGGTGGTCATCTAAATGTGTAACTAATTATTTATAAATAATTTTTCATACATTCAAATGTACCCACAAAGTAACTAGTGTAAATAAGTCATTTTAGTTAGAAAATAAAATTATTTATTAAGAATATTATTTT
This sequence comes from Alfaro cultratus, assembly GCA_903066825.1. NCBI lineage: Eukaryota > Metazoa > Chordata > Actinopteri > Cyprinodontiformes > Poeciliidae > Alfaro > Alfaro cultratus. The sequence goes on along the minus strand of CAEFZX010014339.1, from coordinate 118,870 downwards.
TACAATTTTAATGCAGCGTCCCTAATTTTATACAGTTAATTAATGTCTAACCACCATTTTTTTCAATGTGTACACTACTTCATCTGACACAGATTACAGTTTAAACTGTAAAAATAGTGTCTCTAACTGTTTTATAATGCATAACTGCATCTAACATGGATTACAGGCTTTGAACTATTCGTACCTGTAAGCGTCGATCTTGGGAGCAGAATTTCTCTCCGAGGACGGCGTAAAATGCGTTGAAGGTTTTCTCCTGCAGGCAGCAGTCCATCAGAACATGGACGATCTCTCTCTCCTGCTTGTCCTTCAGACCCATTCTTCACCGAGAAAAAAAACACAAAAAGAGCTTCACAAAAAAAATAAATAAATATAGCGTAAAGTGAGCCAAACTACTGAGGAAATGGTAAATTATGATTCTTTTGGAGAATTGAACCAAATGAAAGGACAATTATGTGAGCCAAAACACATAATTTTTTCAAACCTCAACAACTTCTCGAAAGCATCCAGGTAGTCCTCGCTGGTCATAAGGACACAGAAGATGTTTCTCCTGACCTCAGTGTTCATCCTCTGCTTCCGTGCCAGCTCTAATACTTTGTGGCTGAACTGTAGGAGACGGAAAACAGTAAAAGTAAAAAAAATAGCATTGCATGTTTGGATTTGTTTATGTCTTTGGCTTCAGCACAGTATTGTAAAATGATGTCAAGCTCAACAATGTTTGGTACCTTTCTCAAATGCAAATGCAACATTTTATTATATTGTACTGTAATGAGTAAACTGTTATGTTTGTATAGGTCTGTTATAGAACACATTTAATTAGGATTTCCACCTCTGGTTGGTTTGTTATTTTATATATTTGCAGGAGTGAGTGGGAAGGTTTATCGTTTTCTTTTTATTTATTTAGCAAAATGTTCAATAATATTAAAACAGAATGTACAGTAAAAAATATTGAGAGGAACTTCTTACTCTGAAATTTTCCAATCCAAAACCTCATCACAATCATAAGAAATATACATATTTTTAGTAACTATAAAGCAACTTCTGGGAATTTACCGACAACTTCTCTTTATTTTTGTACTTCTGTTCTATACTATTTTCTAGGCTTTTGTATTTCTGCATTAACATTCTTTTTTAAATAAATATGTCTTTAGAAATAGACCAAATAAGATATTACATGTTAAAATCTTACCTAAATCTAATTTGATACAATTAGACTTACTATTGAAAATAAAAAAGAAATAGAACAGGGCCTTATGATTACCAGCAAATCCAACTTGAGAGAATTTGAGCTGTATTGGTATATGGATTTCAGATTTCTGGTTAGGACATTCTTATCATAGAAAAGAAGTTTTGAATTTGAGTAGTGCCACATCACAATTAGGTTTAAACTGGTATATCATGGGGAGGGAACAACAGAACTGGTAGAGAGTTTAAATTTTTCAATTCTAATTTCAGAATGACATCTGGTGATTTTTAACTGAATGTGAAGTCATTGTAAAGTATTAGGTTGACTTTCTGGACTCTGAGCTGTTACATGTTACATCACCTTACCGTGCCATGCAAAAGTATTTACAACTCTTGAATTTATCTACATCACTTCACATAGCAATCAAAATGCTAAATGGATTTTACCAGACTTTTTTATGTTACAAACAACAAAGTGGTACATAACTGTATATAAAGAGGAATGAGTAGGATGCATTACTTATTTTTTTAATAAATAAAAATCCCGAGTGTACTTTGTAGCTTGAGTGATTTAATCTGTAAATAGTACAATACTGTTCTGTAATGGCCTCAGAAGTTTATTAAAACATTATGACTGAACGTGTGGCAGAAAGAACACAACATCCCTATAGTTAAGTAAAATGAAGGCAGCATCATGCTGATGGATGGAGCAAAATACAGGCTAGTCCTGGAGAGGACCTGCTACAGGCAGTATAATACATGTAAAGTCATGTGTCATTTTGTTCTGACTTCACAATTATACACCAATTTGAGTTGATCTATCAGACAAAAATCTCAATAAAACACACAGAAGTTTGTGTACCAGTACATAAGTCCAAAGGGTTTAAATTCTTCAAAGCACATGATGAATAATTTGTAAAAGACAAGCTGGTCTTGACTGAATGATTAAAATGAAAAAGGCTACAACAAATCTGGGACAAGACGATGGAGAGGAAGTAAGCAGATGGTACCAGAAACCATATGAAAACATTAGAATAGATTTGGGTTAAGTTATTCTTGTCATTCACATCATATTTCATGGCTCTATTAATCTACCTGTCCCTCAGCAGCACTCTGCTTTGAGGTTGTGTCATCCTGCTTGCTGATCATGGGCGCTCCGCTCCACGACGAGCCAACGATCCACCAGCGGCCCACCTGCTCTGCTTTCAGGATGTTCTCCAGAGACACCCTCAGTTTCAGGTCACTGCCTCCAGCACTGCTGCGGATCTGGGGATCAAACATTCACCAGCAAGTAACATTAAATTCATCTTAAAGGATTAAAATAAAAAGATCCCACAAAACATGTAAGAGTTTTAGTCGTGTCCAAAAAGTCACGTTGATTGTAACATCAGGACTGATGACAGAGAATATGAAAGTAGGACTCTGGTGCCACCTGTTGGTAACATAAAATACTGCAAGTGATACAATTAAAAAGATGGATCCTCTTGCACTTAGGAAAACTGAGGAATAAGACTGAAATATTTTACAGATCTAGATAAGTATGGAAAAACAGAACACAGTTACATATTTAGATTTCCAAACTTTGCTCTCTATGGCATTTTCTGAAAGGTGTATTCATCTGTCCATCCATCTCATACCAACAGTCTGAGTTTACGCATATTAACCTTTTGTTTATATTTTTTAAAAATGGCAAAAATGAAATCTGAAGACAACCCTGCCAACCTGGCAGGAGATTCACCGACATCAGCCCAGTCTCATCACCACCTACCAGAGTCCTCTGCAGCTTCCTCAGTCTCTCCACAGGCTCTGGATCGTACCCTGGGATCTTCCTCATGTCGTTGTTCTTTAAAGCCAACATGGTTTCCAGCATAAATCGCACCTGGAGATAAATTAACGAGTCTTTTAGCAGCCTCTTAGGTTTATAACATAAAACCCAAATAAATGTAAAAATGCAATGATCAACTTAAGCTAAACTGATGTTATGAAAGTGAGTTTTGTGTGAAGGTAAATAATTTTGCACGGCCTACCCTGGTTTGATCTTTGAACTTTGCTCCAATGTCACTGGCCTTGCGCTGAGCATCAGAGATGAGCTCCTTGAGAGCGAGCGCGTCGTCCTTCCTCAGGGCAAAGCCGACGTTCCTCAGCACAAACAGAACTAACTCGATGTCCTTCTCTGAGAAACTTCCCACCAGTAGCTTCAGGAGGTCAAATATGAGGACAGAATGCACCACCTGGAAGTTGTAGAGGTGAGCGACGATGGCGATGAGGTTGTCACACTCTTTGTCCTCACTGGAGTTCTTGTAGACCTCGTCAAACCTCCACACGACTGTCTCGAGAAAATGGGCTCCGACCTGTGATGGGATACAAGACAGTGCAAATGTCTGTAGTTAGAGAGCATATACACATTTTCCAGGTATAAAAATACCACACAGTCAGAATTCAGTCCTCTGGAGATGGACATACAGATGAATGAACTGACAGATGGAAAGGATGGAGGGAGGATCCACAGATGGATGCATATTTTATTTTAAAACACCAGAAAATGCAGACTGGAAGTAAAAATAAAATAAAATAAGAAATATTTACCATACTGACATTAAAACTGGGAATACAATCTGAAAATATTAATTTATTTCAAATCTGGAAAACACTTTAATAAATTTCAACCTTTTACAGACGTTGGAGGAGCCTTGTGGGATAATACCAAAGGGAAATTAAACGATGATTTAAAAATCTTTCCCTAGTGATGAAAAAATACAAAATTAAAATCAAACCTGTATGAATATATTAAATAATTGGAAGAAATAGTAGCTGCATTTGAGTTATTTCAAAAAGCTTTACTGAGAAGTTAAAACATGTAGAGAAAGTAGATATTTTTGAAAATTGAACCAAACCAATAACAAAATATCCAAAGTTAATATGAAGAAAAGAAGCATCTGGTTCTCACAAACTGCAGCAAAGGCATAAATATAAACGCAATACCACAAAGAAAAATTAAACTCGCCAGTCTGTATGACGTCAATGTTCCTACTGCTCATTTCAAATCTAAAATATTCAAGGCAAAGAACTGAAGGGCCTCACCTCCAGCCCCACAGCATGATGAAGGATGCTGACAAGCAGCACGTGCTCCATCAGCAGTCTATCGGGCATCAGGGTGGGAGTGACGCAGGCTGCCAGCAGAACGTCCGTCAGCGTGTCGTTCATGTCCTTCCTGCTGCAGCTCATGTACAGCTCCTCCAGCTGACCACAGATAGAGGCCATGTTGGCCTCGCTCAGCCTGAAAACGGTACATTGATGAGAATTACGATTCTAGTTTAGGAAATTGAGAGGAGGACAGGGTGCAGGTTTATCATCAGTTGTTGCCATCAGGATTTTGTCATGTAAGTCATGAAGGAAGTGGTTAAATTCATAAAATTTATGAATATTTGAAGGGTGGTGAGGACTGTAGTTAATGATTGGATTAATAAAACATAACTGTAGAAAAAATGAAGACATGTTAATATTTAAGAGATCATTTGTTTTTATCTAAGGGAGCCAGGATGAGTAAGTTATCTAGAAATTACATAAATAAAATGTGCGGTAAATCAAAACTAATGTTTCAAAATTCTGACTTTCCTAGAACTGGATAATAACCCAATTTATGAATATGCAATGGAGAATATATACTTTTTTGTTATTTCAAAAGAATTTAAGGATTCAGAACTTAATCGGCTATGGTATGGTTAGGGATACAATTGATATTGTTCTTAAAAGATTCACAGAAAAAAAATAATACATGGCTTCCTTCAAATGATGGCCCAAGAATTTACAATTCACACATAAGGGATATGGGGAAAAACACATCTTCTTGAAATTTTCTTAACATGAGATTTGAAGGATTAGAAATACAGAGAAATCATTACTATTTGTCATGTATGTTTATGGCATTAATTGAAACAAATTAAAAGGATATGACATAATAGTTCAAGCGTAACCTTTAGCAGAGCGTTTTTGTGTTCACGTGAAAATGTGGTGCTAAAAATGAGAGGAACCTGAGAGGTTAAATATTCAAAACTACATCTTCCATGTATTACTGTCTGAATTATTTGCGCTGTTGTAGGAGAGTGTTACCTGTTCAGCAGGCCTTTCACTTTCCTTTTCAGCTTTTCAAGCTCAGCTTTGCGTTTGTCATCTGCGATATTTCGCAGCTGAGGTGGGACATACTTGCCAGTCATTGAGGTGCCCTTTAAAAAAAGACACATTCCAGCAAAAATGCAGTTCACAGTGCTTTAAATGACAAAAACATAACACAATAACTAATTATGAAACAAGCAACAAAATTATGTGAGTTAAAATCTAAACTCACAATTTCTGATCTTTGGTTAGGATGGGAAGCTTCTTCGTCACTTTCCTCCTCACTTTCAGCTCCTGAAGCAGCATCAGCTCCACTTTCATTCATATCATTCTCGTCACCTATTTCCTCCTCTTCATCTTCCTCACTCCCCATCTCTTCCTCTTCAACATCATCACTTTCCTCACTCGCCATGCCATCCTCAGCTTCCTCATCTTCATCTGACAGAGGAGAGTCATCCTGATCCAGCTTTTCAAAGTTCTCTCTAACAGTGTCCATATCCTCATCTTCATCAAACTCATCATCGTATATCCCTGCTCCAGATGACCTGGAGTCAAGGACTCCAAGGATGTAGTCCAGTCCATCGGTCACAAAGGACTGAGGCAGACTTTTCTTGTTTTTCCTTTTGTTTAATCCAAGACATCGTTCCAGCTTTTTTATCTCTCTGTCCTCTTGTTCATTTGCCTCCAGCAGAGCCATTTTTCTGGATTCTTGAAGCTTGTTAATTTTCTTGCCTTTTTTGGAGGAGGATTTAGATCTAGATGACTCCGTTTTTTCTTTAGGAACCTCAGCGTGCTTGTTTGAGAGAGTTTTTGTCACTTCCTTTTTTGTTTGATCAGTTTTCTTCTTCTGACTCTGGTGCTTATTTTCCGATCTGACTTCCAACTTTTCCCCAACATCTGAGGCAAAACTGACGCTCTTTTTCCCTTCATAGTGACTTTTCATTTTGGCTTTTTTCAGTCTTCTCTTTTCTTTGCGTAACTCCTTTCTGCTTTTGGTTTTCACGGATCGCAGCCTGTGGTCCCTGTCTGCTTCTTCATGATCACTAATATTTTTAACAAACTCGTCCACCGCACACATGTACTTCTGTAAGACCGCATTTCCCTTCTTCTTCTTGCTGTTCTGTTTCGTTTTCCCCCTTTTCATTTCTACAAACAGTCTGGAAATGAACGAGGTTAGCTTAACAAAGTTGATTCAGACCGGCGACACGAAAACTTCAAGCACTAATAGTTGCAGTCAACATGAGTAGCTAAGTAATATGTTTCCTATTTTTGACGAAATAAGAACCTGAAACTGCCCATGTGTTGCCATGAATGCAGGTTTATTGACATGACACGTGACTATTTACTTCCAGGTTGCACCGTAGGCGTAAAAAATAAAAAATGGCGGACGTCAAAACGTCCGCCATATTGGGAGAGGAGACGCTGGTCAGTAAATCAGTCACGTCAACAGATAAATGTTACCTAATTTTAAACAAAATTAGGCAGCATTCAGTATTGCGGTTTTTATTTTGGTAGACAGCTGAGATTTGAAGTTTTCATACATCTTCACACTCAGATGTATGAAACATCTGAGTGTGTTTCATACACACTCAGATGTGTGCATATATATATATATATATATATATATATATATATATATATATATATATATACGAAGTTTACACAGAAATTACTAAAATCAGAAGAAAAAAGAGAGAAAAGAACAACAAAGATACAAAAATGACAAATTTGCTAGTTTTTCCTGCATCAGTTTCCAACTACCATTGTTTGATTGATTTCAGTGGCAATGCAGCTCTGAAAAACAAAACAAAATAAAAAAGCTAAATAAAATGTGGGACATTTTCGTACATGCTTTGAAGAGGAGAAAATGTAACATCATGTGATGGACAAATAAAGATTAATAATTGATGGATATCCAAATGAAATTTTGACAAAAGAATGTATTAGTTAAACTTTATATCAACACAGTGTACATGGCTTGAAAATTAAATAAAACAAAGAAAGATAAACAACAGTGGCCCAAATTGTCTTTTCATGGTTGAGTCATTGAACACAGTAGAAATATCTTTGAAAAAATGACGAGGACACATTTTTCCTGATTGACTATTTCACTATTTTAAGTGTATTTTCTCCTTATCAAACATCATTGTTATTTATCAAACCATTTTGGGTTTCTGCCCAGCGTAGTACACCACAAGAAACGCCACACTGGGGGCAAAATATTACAAGTTGCACACTGAATAGGTTTTTTTTATGCTTCTTGCATTTCCAGTTTGTGGGAATTTATGATGTTCTTTGTGTTCTTCATGTTCTCAACTATGTACTACATGATGTCAGTTGATGATGCTGAAATTTGCAACTAAGCAGAGACTCCTTAAACATAAAAATGTGTTGACGGACCACATGAATTTGAGGCCACATGATTGTTGTGCATGATCCAATGGAGAACTAAAAATTCAACCTACCAGAAAAAAAAAAATATAATAATATGTCTGGTTCCATATTCAAATATTTATTTTTATATATTTAGCAAATACGGAACATTCCCTCCACATGTTATTTGATTTATTAATAATTTATAACCAGGCTACTATCACACAACTCTTTAAATGCCTTTGAGGATAAAAATAAATTATTAAGTAGTGCTTCATTCATTTATCACAGTACATTCATTGCTGTTCATTTAAAACTACAAATGTTAAGTCAACTTAAAAGCTATAAGGAATTTAAGTCATTTTAACACTCTAAAAAACTTACACTTCTCACATGGTTCAGGGTTGGGGTTTTTTTAATCTCATTGCTATTTTCTTATTAATTTTCATTCAGTTTGCTTTATTATGTTATATACTAAATTGTATTTTATGTATTTTATGAAAAAAAACAACTTTCCCTCTCCAATATGGCGGCGGTGATGACGTTCCAAAAATGCTTGCCGTTTAAAAGCTTGACGCTTTGAGATGACGACCATTATTTTGGGGCGTGTTTTTTTCTACTTACCACGGAGAAGCCTGACTTAAACAGCCAAAACAGTTTGCGCCCAGTGGAGAGCGATCCGCAGTTGTGTGTTAGTTGTTGCCAGTGAGGCAAGCTAGAATGTAGAGAACCTGTAGCCTATTTGTACTTGCAATATGAAGAATGGAAGAAGACGATGTTACCATCAGAGAGCAGAATTTTCACAGTCAAGTTCGAGAGTACATCGTAAGTAATGGAGCTAGCTGGCTAACGTCCTCTGTCAGCACATCACTGGAGGCTAGCATTAGCTTTATCAGTGGGTCAGATAGATCTTTTTGGGGGAAGTTATACAACGTGATACTCGGGTCTTCATTGTTGTGGATTTGAATATTAGCGCTTGCTAAATTAATTTGAATTTAAACCGCATATTGAAGATCGGGAGATCTCTCCAGGGCAGCTGACGTTAGCCACAGCTAGCTAGTTAGCGCATCAAAACAGGTAATCTCGTAGGATTATTTTCAGCACTTTTAATATTTAGAATCATGCCTTTGGTTAGATAGAAACCAATTCACAACAAATCTAAAAGGAAATGGATGAAATGTTCTAGTGAAAACACCACACATGGCTTATAAATCTCACCAGTTAGCTTGCACTTATAAATCGAAAAAGACATGAATTATTGCGCAATTTATTATTTTATGTATTTCTTAGTGCGTGGTTTTCTATACGTTCATGCTGCAACGCTGTCAAGCTATCTTTATGTTGAAGTCAAATTGTTGCAGACTGTGCCTAGGTCCACAATTTGACCATCAGTTTTGAACCTATTCTTGGAGAAATACGTAAATGTTGTACAAGTTTGTGTAGTTTTGGACAAGGAGTGGAAAAGCAAATTTGATGCTGTATTGTAATGAAAAAACTACAAGTTATATTATTGTACATAACCATATTGGAGTGGGATAAAGATGGATGGAAATTCTTATTTTTTCTTTATAATGCCTCTTACTAGAGCTGCACTTTATGTTTAATAATACTTGGAATCACAGTTTTAATTTGTACAATATTACGATTACAAGGAACTGCTGAAATGCAATCGTCAATGTATTGGAAGTGTCACGGATTCATTATTCTGCATGCCAGGAATGTATAAGGTCACTGTCAAGAGCTGTGCACTTTAGAGAAAGTAGTATGTGCCATAGTGACACATGTAATAAAAATGTAACTGTGTGGAAAATGCTGATTAGTATATAACAATCAGTATCTGGATAATGATCATCAACAACATTATTACATGTTTCCCTATTGTCATGCTGATCTACCTTCTAGAATTGAATTGTTTCTATTCTCTTTAGAGCTAGAAACAATTACAGCATCAGTAGAGCAAATTAGGAGAACTCTGGGAAATTTCATGTATGAGCAAGTTCATAATCCCATATTTTTAAAGAAATATTTTTTAACCTATCAAATGTCTCGGAAGCGAGCAGGCTCAAGAGTTCAGCGTTGGCTTGTACATGTTGTCCTAAGCGTCTCTGCTTCTTAATATCCCATATCAACATGCCTAATCGTACACCAAGATGTGAAGTGTATCGGTTAGCAGTAGTGTTTCTGTGACTCAGTATGTGGATGGATTTACACAAGCATATTTGACGTTGTCTGTGCTATTTTGGGTTAGGTGGGTTAAAATAGGTTGACATGGCTCTGTGACAAGAAAATATGCATCTAATTAATGTGTAGTCGGTGAACTTTTGCTGTATGACCAGTTAAATAACTTTTTAAAAAAATAAATAAAAAATAGGTCAAACCAGTCCTTGTCAAGAGCACATAAGTCAAGCTTCTTTGAGAAATCAGGTTATGACAGCATTCTCTGTGTATGCATAGGCCTGTCACAATAACAAATTTTGCTGGACAATAAATTGTCCCAGACGTTCTTCCTTTCTCTCTCTTTTGGTAGAAAGAGAGAGAAAGGAGAACGACTATAAATCATGCAAATGGAAATGATTGAGTTTGTTTTAATTTATTATGGATTAATTGAGCTATTGCTTATTGCGGCATTTTATTTTTAACTCACAATGCTGCTTTTCAAAAATAAATAAATAAATAAATAAAGTTCTGTTCCATATTATATAAATAAGTTTATTATCCAGCATAGCTGTACAAACATTTGATGATACCAGCTGCATAATACTGTATATTGTGTAGGAATGTATGACATATCAACATTAGCCAATGTCTATCAATTTTTAACTTATAGTTATTGGTCCCATAAGTACAACTGGGCTGATCTTAATAAACATTATTTATTTCCATCTTGTTGCTGTTTGTGTGTGTTTTGTGAGGGGTTAACTGTGTTGTATTTGTTTGGGAATGTGACAGTGATCATGAAGCAGCACAAATAAATGTCAGCTGTCAGTATGGGTTTAAATGTTCATTTTGGTGCATCCCTAAAATTGTGGAAGACTGCGATGTCAACTTTGACCCTGAACATCTTAGCAATTACAATTGATGTCTGGTGTGGGCATCAAGCATGGGAACATACCATGCTCAAAATGACCTGATTCTGCTCAGAGTCTTTAGTGAATGTTTGATGTGTGACTTAACATTTTCTATATTTCCTTTCCAGTTTTCTTTCTGTACTATAAAGGCATAAAATACTATCAATGAAAAGAGTTAGAAATTTTTGTACTGTGCTTGGAATAAAGAAGATACTGCATGCCATTTTCTTCGACTTAGTGTGCAATTCTCTAAGGAGTAAACAGGATGTAACCAAGATTTAAGTGTTGGCAGATATGCTTAGAAGGAGCTGTTGGCTATTTTTCAGTTTGTGTTTCTGTTGTAAACTGGTTTGTCAGAACTCGGCACCTGGTTCTGGATTATTCTGGATTGTTCTGGGATTGCGGTAGACTTCTCTTGACTTTGGCCAGTGTTGGTAAAATCGTGTGTAGCTTTAAATGCATAAGTATTTTCTCCAATTGCCAGATGACAGCATGAGGCAGGGAAGTTGTTTTTCTGAAGCTTGTATATAACACATGTCTGAAATGTATACAATTGTGTTGAGTAATGTCTGAAAACAGAATGATTTGTTAAGTGTTGACAGCATGCAAAGTGCTGAAGTGAGAGCTTCTAATATTAGTTGCATCCTGATTAGTGTCCCAGTTGGTAAAAGGAATGTGGTATATGATCTTTCTGTAAAACTACCCAGTTAGTTTTGAGCCTGAAGTTATATCATTTGAGGTATTATACCATGAAAAAACAACATCGTATGAAATGACTTACAATAAATATCCTATAAATGGATAATATTGAGTAATTTCTATCAGCGGTTTTATTGGTGATTATTTGACACTTACTCCTTTCTCTAAAACTCAATGAGGTAATGATCTGTAATTCTGTTTGATATGTATTTTAAAGCAAAGTAGTCATCCTTGACTAAACATAGTGATGTCATTAAATTAGTGTACATTATCACGTCTAGCAATAAACAGCTGTTTCTTGCTGCAGTGCATCAGGCCACACAAACAGTATTACGTGTTTGTAGAGTACTTTTTTTTTTACAGTACATTTTGGGGCCGAGATTTGCGCTGTTACCTTACAGCAAAAAGGTCCTTGGTTCAGATCCTAGCTGGAGGTTTTACTTGGATGCTCTCTGTGCATTCTTGTGTTCTCTTTGGGTGCTTTGGTTTCCTTCCATGGTCCAGAAAAACGTATGTGAATGCATAGTTATTTGTCCTGCGTGTCCTTGTGATGGACTGATTACAAGTCCAGGGTTTATCCCACCTCTCCCGCAGTGACCGCGGGAGGTAGACATCAGCCCTGTGTGATCCATAAAATTGATCAGAGTTGTCAAAAGATTGAATCTATTCTTTTGAGACCAAAAATGACTAATTCTACATCAATCTTTGTAATCTGCAAAGCTTTTCTTTATCTCTACATTGTTTAAAAAATATATGTAGATCATTTGCTGCATCATTAAATCTTTTTTCTCTCATTTTTAAGATTTGCTTCCTCCTGTTTGCCGTCCTCTACATCGTCTCCTACTGCATTATAACCAGATACAAAAGGAAAAGTGGTACGTCTATTTAAAGTACGGTTTCTGTAACGATACATCAGACTGTTGCTCAGAAAAATGTCTGCGCATTAACTACAGGAACACTGAGGACCATTAAGATTTAAGAACAAACTTGGTAGTTCACACACCCAACCCTTCATTGTGTTCAGATTAAAACCAGGTTATTAATATAAATACTCTAGGAGTATGTTTAGGACTTTAGCTGCTTGTAATATAAAGACATTTGTTCACAATAAAATACCTTCATAATGGTGACAAATCCTTCTCTGTAATCATCAGTGGCTACTGAGGAACAGTCTGAGGATATGGTTAACCAAAGGTGGAAAGAATTAGAGAAATGTAGTTATTCAAAAATGAGGAAATGAAAAGTCAGAAACTAGTCAGACATGAATCTTACAGGAACTTCCTTTGAATCCTAGTTGTGTTGTATGTGACAACACTACTGTATTCTTATAATGTTACATCACGTGTGCCTGTTCCTCGAAACGCATCAAAGCGCATTCCAAAATATTCTTGGGGATTTTATTCTGCTCTGATGAAACCAAGCATTTGTGTTTCAACCTGCTTAATCCTTTGTTTAAAAACTCAGTCATTTATTCTGGAGTTCAAAATAAATCAATTTATTTTTGAAAATGTGTGTGATGTCCAACACTGTTAGCATTCTGGTCTACAATGTCTGGCTCTGTGACCGAAGTGTTTTTGTTTACTTTCCAGACGATCACGAGGATGAAGATGCTGTCGTCAACAGGATATCGTAAGTGTTGCTGTTTTTATCTCGCTTGTCTTTGAGAAATGATGCGATTTTATGTTTTTCATCTATAACTTTTAGAATTCCTTTAATCTGCAGACCAACAACTTATCAGAGAAGATGTTTATTTATTTTTCAATTGCAAGAAAAAATAAACAAATATTTGGTTGCTGATGTAGGAATGTGGTTTTAAAAATTAATATCAGTTATTTCAACAAAGAAGTAAAAGCTAATTGCTTTCAAGCTTCAAGTTTAGCTCTGAGGAATTAAGATTCTTTTAAAAAATATATACTTTTATGCAATTTGTAAGATAGCACAAGGCTGAAAGTAAAGTTGTAGTATTATTAAAAATGTCAAAATGCAGATCAATTCTGTATACATTCAAGAGTGATACATCACACGGGTGGAACAAATTCATCTCCCCTCACGACAACGGTCATAGCACAAAGCTTTAAATCATAGCCTTATCTAATTTGTAAAGGTGTAAAAGATTTTTGCTTGGATTGGGGATGTTTTTAATGTGTGCGTGTGTGTCTTGGTTTGATTTACAGATTATATTTGTGCACCTTCACGCTGGCTGTGTCCGGCGGTGCTGTCTTCCTCCTGCCTTTCTCGATTATTAGCAACGAGATCCTCCTCTCCTTCCCCAGAAACTACTACATTCAGTGGCTCAACGGTTCCCTCATACATGGTCAGTACTTTACGCTGTTCATGGATCTGTTCCTTTCACTGACAAGAATAATTATTACTTGTTCCTATTTAAATGATCACATGATTATGTCAAATAAAAATACTCATCATACAAATTCATGTCATATTATATTTGTGTAGGAAATAAGAGTGAATTTTGAATTTCCAAATGTCATTGTGAGTTGCAGTTTATATGATTGAGGAGGGGAAATGGTTAACATGGTTAATATCAAAAACTGTTAGGTAACTCCAGTGTTCCTAGGTTAAAAATGAAGATTTTCCAGACTTCAGTGTTAAAAAAACAACAAAAAAAAAAACCTGCTAGGCTACTTGAAATCCACTAGGTGGCACTGGAGTCCATAATTTAAAAGCTGTTGCTGTTTGATACAACCTGTTTTATGGCAAACTACTTAGGGGAAACCAGCAACAGTGGGTCACGTGGTATCTTTAAGAGTTAAAGTAGTAAACTGGGAATTGCTCCTCTGCATGTGCTGCTAATGGCTTGCTTGGTTTCTGCAGGTCTGTGGAACCTGGTGTCGCTGTTCTCCAACCTTTGCCTCTTTGTCCTGATGCCATTTGCCTATTTCTTCCTGGAGTCTGAGGGATTTGCTGGATCGAAAAAGGTACAAGAAATCTCAAATTCTCTATTCTAGATTTGTTATACTCAAAGCTTGTTCTGGAAAACAGATGCCACACAATATCTTTGGGAACTTTTCTGAACTTTATCATCTAAATCAAATTTGAACATCCTTGATTATTCTTAGACAATCAGAATTCTTTACATTTTTACTTTGTAGAAACACAATAATATTTCTAAGGTATTTCTTCATAGGTTTTCTGTTCATTGATTGATATTGAGTTATATGAGCATGGTGCAGGAGATTTTCTGTGAACAGCCAGTGGCAGCAGGTGCGTAGCCTGTGCCCTCTGCTTGACTCAGACAGGCCACTGTAACTGCCACAGCAAAAAAAAGCTCATTAAGCATGAAAGTCTGAATCTGGTCTTCGCTCAGTGCCACATCCTGACAAACCCTTTCAATAAGGCCATAGGCTGCAAACGCTTCAACACTGCTGCATCGGCCCCACTGATTTAAAGCCTGATTCCTTGTCACCCCTTCCCCAGCCCCCCGAAAATAAAACTTCAAAAGCACAGGCTAATAATCGAGTTGTAAGGCTCAGCGAACTTCCTCGTTTAATTGATTACCCAAACCCCCCTGCTCCCCTCAAACCGCACCCCAAGGAGAAAAAAAAAAGGCTGGGTGCTCGTGTCCCAGAAGTCCATAAAGTGGCAGCAACATGACAGGACAATAGAGCCTTGCAGAAAGGAAAGGGAAAGATTTACCTTTAGTATGCCTCTATCCTGTGTCACAGTTTGAAACTTCTCTGGTTTATGTCCCTCCTGGCCAAAGCACATAAAAATCAGTCCATACTGTAGTGGATAGGCAGGCCACTAATTGTTTCAGTTGGATTTCTTGTGTAGACAGCTGTTCCTGGTGTGTAGGAAGGACAACAATTCTCCTGTTTGTTCTTTTTAATTTGAACAAGTTTCTGTTTTTTAGTTTTTTGAGAGTTGGACAAGTTGAACAAGTTGTATTAACTTGTATATTGGGTGGAACAATTGGAAACTGACACATAGCGATGAAGGAGACCAATTCTGTCTTTAGAAATCTTAGTTATAAAGAAATTACTCCAAAACCTGAGTAATATACAGCAATGGTCCAACATAGTAGTATAGTCCTTTTAAAAGTCATAATATCCTTTTGGTTACATAACAACCACACCTTCTATGTATTTTGTTAGGTTTTGATGTGATATCAACACAAAGTAGTTCATAATCGGGAAGTGGAGGGAAGATGATGCAAAATTGTTTTGCAAATGAGTCAGAGAAATCTCTAATCAACTGGTTTAATAAAATCCAGTCGACATCATTGAACAAACAGCGTCATGATGCTTTCAAGACGCACAAACGGCAGTGGAGATGTTCATGGCAGAGTTATAAAGCAAAAGTCAGAGTTTCAAGCATCTCGCAAGGCATTTCTCAACTGATGATCTGAAACTGGGAAGAACATGGTACAACTGCAAACCGACTAAAACAGTTTCCCCAAACTGATGGGCAGAGCAGGATGAAGGTTATTTAGAGTAGCAGCCAAGAGGTGTCTCTGGAGGAGCTGCAGAGATCCATAGCTCTAATAAGAGGAGCCTTGGGGGCAGAGTGGAAGAAAGTACTCTGGCCAGATAAGACCAAAATGTGCAAAACGCTATATGGGGTGGAAAACTAAGTCCCTGAATAGGAGTGGATGAGATGGAATTTAAAGCTTTAGCATGATATTTTGTGATTAAAACCATTTTTCTTGTTTATGGCTACAACTGTGTCACAGCAATTATAGGCCCCCAAACACAAATAGTCCCCTATAAAAACATTCTCATTGGTAACTGCATAAAGAATCATGATTTGTATCATTAAACTGCACATGGTAATTGCATTTAATCAGATTTTCAAATGTATTGATTTATTGATGCTTTCAATGAAAAACATTGGAGATAATAGTAAAAACATCAATTCCAGTAATACAGACCATTTAAAAAAAAATTTAATTAGAATTTATTGTGACAACAATAAATCAAAATTCTTATGATAAGAAACTTATCACGGTAAATGATAAACTATGCGATAAATGCCCACCCCTATCTGCATGAAACAAAAATATATATCCTAGTACAAGGTATTGAAAATTGTGGTTTACAAAAAGTTTAAGATACTCTATAAATTTTTTTAACAAATAAGACTTGAACAAAATTTATTCCTGCATCATAGCTTCCATAAATCTGTTCAGAGGAAGCACTGTTCAGTGTTGAGCTTCACTTATATATATATATATATATATATATATATATATATATACATATATATATATATACGTATATATATATATATATATATATATATATATAGTGTCTCCGACAGCAAGAAGAACGTAAAACACAGATCTCCATTTTTATCATGTGATATTATCCTTTCATCCAATAATAGCATTAGACCAAGATGTAATAAGGTTTTATGTGGCATTTTAACCTCCTGGGCTTATGTTGTAGCCCCGCAAGGTCTCTTTGCCTGCGGAAATGAAGTGAATGATGAATTTCACCGCTAACACTATAAGTCAGCCTTTTCATGTGGCTGTGTTTACTTTTGACGATGCACTAAAAGACGCCAACGGAATAAGGATGGAAATGTGGATGTTTTTTCTTTTTTAATGCGTGTTTTTTTTAATGCGGAACTCTTTAGGGCCTCTGTCACCCCGAATGATTAACAGTTTAACAAATTGTCCAAATTGTGGATGAATAAGGGCGACTAAGGGTTGTGATGTCAGAAGTTATGATCTAGCTTTAGTTGCTGCTGTAAAATGTCTCCCACTTTATGGCCGTGTTCTCAGATTTTTGCTTAAGACCAGTATTACTTTGGGCGCCTAGGGTTATTGTGGTGTTAGTTGTTAGTGTAACTTATTAGAGTTTATGGAGCTCAACTTACATATATTGTTTAATAGTGAACCTCATTAATATTAGATAACATTGGAACAATAATAACCTACTGAATTAATTTGCATTTCCTCCCAAAGACTTAAAGTGTACTCTCCAGATATCTAAGTGGCTTCAATCAACTAAACTAAATTAAATCTGAGGTAGTTTGAAGTTATTTTTATGTTAAAACACATTTTGATAAAGACAACCTTAATCTATTTTTAGCATAGAAGCATAAAGGGTTTCTATTTTTTCCCATCTGTTTCAGCTGCTAATTATTATTTTAAGCTGCCAACACGCTATGTGTTGAATAGTCTTTTAGTCCCAACCAGTATTGAAATCTTTTTGATCCTGGAACAAGTTGGAACGAGTTTGACCCTGCGACTGACCCAGCGAAGGGCCAACAGGTTTCATCTGGTAGTTAAAGAAACTCCTCATCAATCTCATCCTAAGCCCTAACCCGCCGATGATGAGAAGTGTGTTTATTGTGGAGGAGGGGGAGGCGGAGAGGGTGAAAACGTCTCGCCGAGCAAACCCTGTTTGGTGTTACTAAGATACTCCTCTTTGTTGGCGCTCCACAATGGGAGCCTGGATATTTATTTCAAATCTCCTGCACATGTAGACATTTTTCCCAGGCCTTCTTTCTAGGCAGGCCCAGCCGGAGAATATAGTGGTGTTTACATACCTTCCTTTAGGGTCATAGTGTCTCCCTAAAGCTGCCCGTTACAATGTTGGTTACCACAGCAACATATTAGCTTGAGCGGGGGAATTTTAAAAAGGACAAACAAGATTTTCCTGTCCTTTCATGACTCAGTTTTTCTAAACTGAAGTGAAACGTTGCAAATGAAACTTAACTGATTCTTGACCAAAGTCTAAGCTGTTTTTCTGAGAGAAAGATATCAATCATTTGGGCAGTGTTGGAAAAGTATGATTTGTGTTGCTGGGTGTAAGGATAAATAAATAACTGAGGAAACATTTCTTCATTTCTGAGAAGCACACTATGAATGTAAAGAACGGATGCTTCTTTCATTCGAGTGATTGTGAACTAAAGTTAAATGAAATAAATCTGTGTTTTGCTGCAGTGGTGACCATTTTTCAGTCTCAAATGTCATCGTTGCTTCGTTAAGAAGTATAAACGGTATTTAGAAGTGTACTGAGCAAGTTTACAAGGGAATGTCCTTCTTTTCTGCTTTCTGTCTTTGACACGGTCATTGCACTGCTGCTGACTGCTTGAAGGATACACTAACAAGGTCCCAGAGCATCTGGCACGTCTTTACCAAAGAGAACAGTGTTTTTGCTGAGATGTGAAATGGGCCCTGCCCCCTCCTTTACTTTTTACACTCTTGGCCCTTGTTGCACGCTTACCTGACAGTCAGCAGAGAGATGGTGCGCAGAACGGTCTCTGCCACCACCTACTGACCTGCTCAAAGTTGATGGCAGCAAGGAAGGCCCTGTAGAAGCCTCTTCCTTTTTCTCACTTTTCTCTCATTTATTCTTCATTAGTGTGGCCATAGGAGCTTTACAAATAGCTTATCTCTATTTCGCTTTTAGAGATATTTGCTATAGGCATCAAGCCTCTTGCTGAGGCTAAATTCAAACCTAACAGTTTTCAGTTCAATTGATTCTTTAAATTGGGAAAATGATTCACATCTATTTAGGTCTTGGGGTATTTCACTGGACATGGTACTTCATCAGGTCAAACAGATACCTTTCAGATTGCATACCTCTTTAATCTTTTCATGTTTTGTCACATTGAAACCTATTGGGTTTTCTTTGATACAGAAAGACAAATTAGTTCATAATTTTAAAGGAGGGAAATGAAACATGCATGGTTTTGAAATTTTGTTGCAAGCATAACATTAGAAAGTGGCATACATAAGCATTCAGTCACCTTTTGAAGATTTTATAGATGCAAGTCTTTTTGGATGTGTTGCAATCAGGGTTGCCTGTTTTTCATTGCAAAACTACTCAGTTTCAGTCAGATTGGCATTTTCTACCAACATTGATTTTGAACTTTTGGCACAGCTTCTCCATGGGATTTAAGTCTGGCCTTGTGCTCTGGCAGAACATGTTTAGGTTTATTGTCCGAGTGTTAAGTTTTCCCTCACACAAAGTTTTGCATGTTGGCCAATAGAGCTACTTGGCCTTCATTTTGAAGTGGCCTCCACTGCTAACAGTTGTTTAGTCCACATGAGTCATGGACCTCCTTGCTTCCTCTCTGATTATGACTCTTATTAGCTGACTTGACAGTTTAGTTGGGTCGCCATGCCTTGGTATGATTGTAGCATACTCTTCACTTTTTGATCCTGATTCTTAGGGGTGGATTAAAAACATTTTTCAGTTTTACTTATTTATTCTTATGGTTTTGCATAAAATTTTTCAAAAACATGGGTAGTTTTTCCTACATTTGATTTTACAATAACTGCTAACTTCCAATAAAGTAAATTCATTCAAGGGTTTGTGATTGTAATGTGACAAAGTGTAGAAAAGTTTAAGTGTTATGAATACTTTTGTTTGACATTATTTGACAAATAAATATGTCACATGTCTCTTTATGATGCTTTCCACTTTTCTTGGAAATCTCTCCAGTATTGTATAAGCAGATCTGAAGCAGGCAACCAGCCCCTTGCTGGATGTCGGTGTGAGGATCAGGGGATGCTGAATATTTTAGAACTGCTATATTTAGAGGTAGTTACACATTTAGAATAGCAAGAATAGAAACTTTCAACGGGTACTCTGGATGCCAAGACACAGGTTTTTTTTCTTTTTCTTTTTTTCCAGCCTTCACCGTTTGACGATTAAAACTTTGATCATTAATGATGGCTCTTTTGGACGGCTTCTATTTATGAACCATACTTTCATCCTTGTGACTTTCATCATAGTGGCTTTGTTTTGTGATTCAAAACAAAGCCACTATTCCTCTCCAATAATGTGGTGAGTGAAATTATGCCTGAAACAGTAGATTGTAGATGACAGTGAAGGAGGTGATGAGCTCTGCCTTTGCCCTAAATGATGTGAATGTGGAATGATTTGAGCCTTATAAATGATTGAGAGACGTATCTAAAGGGAATATACCTTCAGTGTGGCATGGGCAGCTTGTTAAGGTGGACTGGTGTGCTTGACTGGACACATGTCCTGCCTGTGGGTTCTGCGTGTTCTGATGCATCCTTAAGAGTGCACATGTGGGACGTGGTTGAAGTCCCTGAAAGCATTCCTCTCTCACCTCTCTTAACTCTGGGGAATGAGATTTGCGTTGACTCCAGTCTCCCTATGTTGTTCCCTCTCATTATTTTTTTTCTCTTTATTCTTGTTAGTCATTTTTCTTCTCCTCTTCTTGTTTTGAGTGTATTTGTATGTGGCTATGAGATGCAAGATTAACATGTCCTCCTAATGTACAAAGGATGCAAGAGTTTAATGAACAAGACAGTGAGTAAAATTGTTAGTCAAATCTGTAGATGCATAGAGTCGCCAGTTTCAGAATGTTTTTGCACAAAAAAATGTGCAAACATTGTTGATGTTTTTAAATGGTTCTTCTGTGTCCCTATCCAGTCACCTGTAAAGTGGCTGTAGTGTTTGTGTTAGCCACACTGGGGCACTCAGGTCCCTGCCCATTATCTTCTTTGTTGTGCTAGAAAATTCTACCCTCACTGAGGCTTTTCCTGAAATAAGAGGAGGTGATTGGCATGTAATTGCTCAATAATAGCAAAGGGATGCTGAAGGGGATTTACACCAATGATGTGAATAAGCTTGCAGTCTTATTTTCTATAATTGTTGGTAATACAGACTCAATAGATGTATGGTTATGTATGGACATTTTATCAGAAACAGTGATTTGCAAACTTATTCAGATCCCTTGAACTTTTTCAAACTTCAGATATTTAGAATTTTAAGTAATAGACCAACACCAAATAGAGGATGATAGGGAAGTTGAAGGGAAGTAATACATTGGTTTTAACTTTTTTATTTTTATAAATTAAAAATACTAATTAGAACATGTAGCTTTGATTTGTATTTCACTCACTTGACCCTGATACCCTTAAATGTAATCTAGTGTGAGCAGTTGCCTTTAGAAGTAACCTAATTGGTAATCAGAGTCCAGATGTGTGTAATTTAATCTCAGTATAAATCCATCTGTTCTGTGAAGGCCTCAGAGGTTTGTTAGGGAACATTAGTGAACAAATGGCAAGACAGGTCAGGGATAAAGTTGTGGAGAGCTTTAAGGAGAAATTGGGTGATAAAGGAATATTCTAAGCTTTCAATATTCCAAAAGACATTGTTCTATCAACCATTTGAAAACAGATTATGACACAACTTGTAAAGATATGGCCAATGATTTGATTCATACCCTCCATATCAGGACAGCATGAATCAAAGAAGCAATTAACAGGCCCTAGGTAACTGGAGGAGCTGCAGAGATACAAACCAATGGTTGCATTTCTCAACAAGACCACCAGTAATAATTAACTCCCCAAATCTGTCCTTTCTTATGGGGTGTCAAGAAAAAAATAACATAGTTGAAAAAAAGACATGAGAAGTCCTTGTAGTAAAAGCCATCCCAGGGACACATAAAGGTGTGAAGGAAGGTGCGCTTCCAAATTAATATGACAGCAACACCATGATGTGATGCTTTTTTCAGCAGGGAATAGCAAAGCTGCTCAGAGTTGATAAGAAGGCTGATTGTAGCTGAAAGGAAGTCATTTAATGTCTGCTAAAGACTGAAGCCTGCGGCGGACAGAGGTTTACGTTCAAAGAGGACCTCAACTATACTTTCACAGGTCTAAAAGAATGGTTTAAGTTGAGGGATATTCATCCGACCCAATCAAACCCCAGACCTAAATTTAATTTAAAATTCCAGTATGACGCTTTCTGACCAGTTTGATTGGTCAACGGCAGCATGGCCGTTTTGAAAAGAAAACGTACAATGAGTTTGGTTTGTAAATCTGCAAAGCTACCCTGATTTATTCCAAAAGAACTGCATCTGTCAATACGGCCTAAAGTGATTCTACAAAGTGTTGGCTCAGAGAGGGTTAAGGACAAAAGGTTCACTTCATTTACTTTACAGTTCAAAATAATGATTTGATCACATAAAATCTCAATAGAACACAGTTTGTGGTTGCAGTGTGACAAAATTAAAATTGCTTTGGCAACCCAGTGTTTGTGTTGTACGTGTATACATAAAACGATGTCACAATTTTAAAGTAAGTTACCAATACATTTTATTGGTAACTTATTGGTAAGAAAAAAGCTTTTATACAGTGGTGGAACTGTATAATAAAGCAGACCCCTAAGGACAGGTGTACTTGGAAGGGTGCTGAGGAATGAAGAACATTGTATGATTTACTTCCTCAAACCGCAGCCGGGTCCACTCTATAAAGTGGCCTCATGATTAAGAGGGGAAGCATTCGAAGAGGGTCCTCCTTAATGTACTTGTTGGCAAATACTGAACAGCAACCACACAGCCATTATGTTAGTTGGTAACAAATTGCTCACATGTCCTTAATTTAAACGGCACTCCCCAAAAAGGCAGGGAATGCTTGTTATCCCATGTCTGGTTGTGTACCTTACATGTGTTTGGGAGCACCTATCCATCTTTCTGCCCTAGACAGCTCGTGTCTCCACCAGAGGAGGGAGGTTTTAGAAACTGTGAGAACAGATAGGAAGGGGCTTTATTAACCACTCAGCAGTTTGTGACCCGGAAAACCCAAATTACCCCAAAACTCTCTCGTCTACACAACATAGGACTTGGCTGCGGTACTCAGGGAGTTGCTAATCGGCCCCATATGGGAGGTCTGCTCTTGATCGCAGACAGTAGCTGCGCCCCTCAGAGCACCCCTGCTCCCCTCCTCTTTTTAATTTCGCCTCTGCCACTGTCAGCCTCTGTTGGGCCTATTTTATAGACTACAATAAGCGTGTATAAAAGAACTGTTTTACACACAGATCCATGGGAGCCTTTATGTGATGTTTGTGTAGGGTTAGTGGAAGTCATGCTGTTATTAGGTGAGGCAGTTTAAAAAGGAGTGATTTGGTGTTGGGGGAATTTTGTTTCATGTTTAAAATGTCAGATGTTGGAAATGGCATCCAGTAAGTATTTTTATGTAAGGATAGCCTAAAGGGAAATAAATGGTAAACAGGAATGCCACTTTGATAAATATAAGTTGAGCAGGTCTTTCTGTATGGGTACAAATGTTTACCCTTTGTCTACTTTTTTTTTTTCCTTCTTCTTCTCCAGGTATTCTGGGGTTTTTTAGAGTGGGGTCTGCGACCTGCGGCTCTGGAGCTTCAAGTGTCGCTTTTGATTGTCCACATTGGATCCTAATAACTAGAAAAAATTGATAAAGAACTGAAATTTTTTTTAAAATATAGAAATAATAAGAAATCAAAATTTGAGCTGTTTTTCAATTGAATTTCAACAAGAGAATGATGCAAAAAGTTTTTTATACATAATTTTCCATGATTAGGAACATCCCATACAAGAAAATGTAACCATCCTCTCCTTGCAAAAGTTTTGTTATTATTACTTTAAATCCTAATGTAGAAACAAATTAACCTGTCAGATACAAATAAGTAGAGTTACCACAGTACTGTGAAATTTTATCAGTATTTTGAATTTGCTTAATGGGCAACATGGAGACATTAGAACATGTTGAAATGAGTGGACGTTTGGAAATATTTTTTGTTTCTATTTGTGCAAAATAAATTCTTATTGTACAGAAGAATCAGGTCAATTCACTGTATTCCCGAGCAGCACTCTCCATGTTCAGTGTTTCTGGTGATTTTGCACCACATTTTCTTTGGTGTCGAGTTAGCTGTCCAGGTGTTCCACCTGGTTTCTGGTCAACTTTTTGTCAATGTTGGTCTTGGTTTTTATAAGAAAAAAAAAGAATCGTAAATCTATTTTATAACTCACAAAATTATGAATTGATTGAATTAACAGTGTTTGTAAAAGTTAAAATGTGTTTTATGCACATAGGTCATTGAATTACCCAATGAAAGATATGCCTGAATGGTATCCTTGAAAACTCAAATTGACACGCAAGAAGTGTCCAATGTCCCAGGAACCGAATTCATTTTAATGTCTGAGTATTTGACCATTTTGTATTAAAATAGGGAACGTATCTTTGACAGTTCATTGTTAATTTAAAGCCATTCTAATTGACTTCTGCTGTTCCAATCGTATTATTTCGACTGCATGAATTACAGAAAACAAAAACAGAATATTATTGTTATGAAATATTATGTCTTTTGTGATGATAATTTATACTGTGATATTTATGTTGAACATTAACCCATAATTTGTCCTCTGTCAGGGCATAAAGGCTCGCATTCTGGAGACGTTTGTGATGCTCTTCCTGCTGGCTTTGCTCATTCTTGGCATTGTGTGGGTGGCATCAGCCCTGATTGACAATGATGCAGCCAGTATGGAATCACTCTATGGTAATTGGCTTAATGTCTTTTTCTTCAATTCAACTGTTAATGTCATGCATTTTCAAATGTAACAAATTTTGTTTTAAGTTACATGGCGATTTTCTTGAAATAAGACATAGAAACATCTAAACATATCCATTAGTGCCCAAATAATGTTGGTGCAATATTATGTATGGGTTAAACTTGACCTTCATCATCTTTGTTCAGGCTACATTTGGACTAAAAAAGTGACTTTTATAATTCATATTCTTCTGGACTAAATAATGATCATGACTGGATAACCTCAAACCGGTATCAAAATATGTTCATGGCCAGCTGGTATTTCAGTGTGCTTTGAAATTTAGAAAATATCCTGCAAGGGTGAACCATTCACTTTTTGTAAAGCTCTTCACCTTGTCCCTAGTGTAGCTATAAAACGTAACCTGTAAGAGGGTCAGGCAGGGGCACAGTTCCACTGTGACTGAGAAATATCCTTATTAAAAAGCGAGAGCTCTTAAATATCTACTTTATGACCCAGTATCGATCACTTCATAAAAGTTACAGTAGAAAAATTATTTTGCACATAATGGTTCACAGGATGAAATTAAAAGGAAACCCAACCTCATTTTGAAAACCTTTACAAACTATCGAATTTTATCATTTGAGCTGTAAATGTTTGTAAAAAAGAAAACAGAGTTTGGGAAAAAAAAATACTTGAGTTTTTCTTATGTTTTGTTGGTTTGTTATATTTTCTAGAAAAATCAAAAATAATATATATATATATTTTAGTTAACAATTTTTTTCTTTGACTTATCCAAATATAAATTTAATAGTTTTTACTACCTCATTTTCCAAATGTATTTAAATTCCATTCGACCTCTTTATTTTAAATAGTCTGCTCACGTTTAAATTGTTCTGTTTTCCGCAGAATGTTGAAATTTAACTCTGAACTAAAAAATGCTTAGAAAACATGCATTACACACTGCAAATAAAAAAATATTAATCTGATGTCAAATCAACTAAAAAACTATGAAATAATTTCTTCTAGATCTTTGGGAATTCTACCTGCCATACCTCTATTCCTGTATATCCCTGATGGGAGGACTGCTCTTGCTAAGTAAGTTGTTTGATTCAATTCTATACACAACACATAAACGTCCCTAATTTTCTTTCCCCTTTTGCACTTAAACAGCATTGATAATCATAGTTGTTGTCTGTTTTCTATTAAGTGTGCACTCCTGTGGGGATGTCCAGGATGTTTACTGTCGTGGGCCAGTTATTAGTGAAACCGACGGTAGGTAACAATTCAAATTAAATATTTATGTGGTTAAGTTAGAAATGCTTTATTGTATTTTTTTTTTACAGAATCCGTATCAGATCTATTACATTGTGCTCTTCTGTTCCTAAAGCTCCAACATTCAGCCATTAAAAGCATGACAGGACTACAAATAAATCACCTACTCATCCTCCCATCTGCCATCGCTCCAGTCCCACTTTGGACCTAATTATAACCCATTTCATCTTTCCTTTCTTTGCTCCCCTCCCCTTTAGATCCTGGAGGACCTGGATGAGCAGATTTACTGCATCCATTTGCAGGAGGAAGCCCTTCAGAGGAGATTAAACGGTATGTCTGTGGGAGACGTGTTGGCACGTTATAGGCAGGGGTAGAGGTTGACTGCACTATTGGGTGTGATAAAGGCTGGCCTCACTGGAATCAATTAGCATCGAGAATTCAGCGGGGCAAAAGAAATTCACACACACTTGACATAGGTTTTTCCACACACAGCTCCGCTCTTCTAACTTTCTGCCAAAGGTCAAAGTAGCCACCTTAACCGTGGAAGATATTTTATGGTTGGGAAGTTTTTCTGCAGAGCTTCTGTCACCACTGGTGAAGTGATTGCCTCATTTAATGTCGGGACTAGAATGGTATCCTGGTTAATAGGGAGGAAATTAAAGCTTTTGAGGAATTTGCGGCTTGCTGCTGCGGACATTAAAGACCTGCTTTTTTATTGATGTCTGAAAGAGCGACCAAAGTCCTTGGCTTTTCTTAGGAATTATACACAAAGGGAAAGTTTAGAGTTCAAAGATGATAAAAATGTTGTTTTTTTTAGCCTGCATTTCCCTCCTATGTCCAGCCCCTCTGTGTTCCATAAAATCCTTGTTTGACATGGAATTATCTCTAAAAGCAGGAAGTCAAGTTCCAAAACCTACTTTAGCATGAACTCAAGCACGCAACCAAGTGTACAGATGTGAGTAAATGAAGAGGACAAGCGTCCTTTCAAACCAGGAAGGTAAGAGAAAGATCTCTCCCTGATAGCGTGTGTGTTTTTGAATGCACCGCCTGCCTCCTCCATAGACTGCCACCAATGCGTACGGTCTCTTCGGGGCTCATTCCACACTGCCCAGCTTTGAACTATCTGATAGAATAATTGTAATTTGTTCTTTATCATCTCCTTAACTGTTTGATCTTTTCAAGTCCCTCTGAGGGGAAAATATTAACTGTGGTCAACACATGTCTGACAGTGGATTGAGGCCAAACTGCAGTTCATTCTGCTTGTTAAAGAGGTGGGAGTCAGAAGTGAGGGAGGATTTTCTTCCTTATCAGACAAGTGTTTTTTATGCACATGCAAATACTTGTTTTTCATGTTTCTATGTTGGTGAAACCGAAGACTCGGGTGGCATTTCTTTGATCTGAGAGAATTGAAAAGAAATCGGTTCAGGAACAGTTCACAGGACACACTCCAGAGACATCAGTGTGTTCTTGCTTCACCTGTGTCCGCTCTCTGATAGATTATCCCCTTCGCCGGTTTGTGTTTTCTAGAAGCAAACTGTTGAGCCTCATCAGTCGATGCATTCATGTTTGTTTACGTGTGGGGCTCTTTGTTGTGGTCCCTCGATGTGTAATTGCCCATTTTAAAGGGACATCTCTGTGGTTTAAATTGTGTGGATCAGTACATCTTGAGGATCAGTAGTCATGTGTCTACTTTCTTTGAAGTGGAAAAACAAGAGAGTTCACATAACATGAACATACTATGTAACGGTAAACAGTTTGTTGCAGCCCATTTACAGTGTTAAACACTTACTTTGTGGTTTTAACATGTAATTACAGAAACACCAGTCAGAATAGCTTATTTGTTTTATACAAGCAATAAAGAAAATGCCAATAAATCGATAGATGAATCGTTGGAAGTAGAAACTAAGAAATAGTTCCAAATATTGCAGCTCTGTGACATGAAAAGGATTACAAGTTGCTAAAATTGTAAAGTTAGGTTGTTGACATTTTACAAATTAACAGTAGTTTTGTAGGGCTGCACCTTACAAATATTGATTAAGCAATTGATTATTCTGACGATTAATTGATTAATCGAATAAAAAATGGGCACATTCTGCAGATTTTCTTTTTAACCACTTAAGCCTTTTCTACACAATATTATAAATACATTAAAAGTGCAAATAAGCAATTCAATTCCCTGTTTAAACAAGAAAATAAATATAAGATTTGATTCCTTTAGTGTACACTTCAAAGGATGCATCTGCTGCCAAAAAAAGACAATGTGAAAATCAGCTAATACAGTGTGGGGCTAATTTCCTGACCATTTTATGAATTATCAGATTAATCGTTGGATAGCAAGTTGCTCAATAAGGAATTATTCTTTTTAACTATATTTGAATCAGATAAAGCAAAAATTATTCCACTTGAGTTCTGGGTAGGACATATGTATAGACACATTTTTTTTGAAATATACATTTTTGTACAGTTTTGACTTATTTACTGCTAAATATTTTAGTCTGTATACTCCAGTTAATGATTAATAAACTACTAAATTAGTTGATGATTATTTCATAATCAGTTCATCACGATTAATCGTTTTAGCCGTAGAGTCTGGTAATACTTTCCGTGCTCAGTCTTGAGACCATAATAATTTAGGGCTCCACTATGGATCCAAATCTGACTGTGTAATTACATTGTACCAATTTGGCTTTTGTAAAGCTCCACATTAATTATACAAATATATGCAAGTGTTCTGACAGAACATTGTCATAACTTGGTGCTAGATGAACAGAATTGATGGTTAAAAGCAAGAAGGCAATTGATTATAATTAAAGAGTATAATTTTATATTATAAAAAGTTGGTCAACCTTTTAATTCTTAAGTTTAAATTACTTTAAAGTGATGTTTTTAAGTCAGGGTCTAAAGTCCTGATTAACTTTTGCTCAAACCACATTTTTCTTTGCAAGTGTTGGTAAATACTTAACTATTTAACTCATTTGATGACTTCAGCAAGTTCACTATGACTTTAATTGTTTTTCTTTTTTGTATGTGACTCAAGTACTTTTTACATCTGAGTTACCAAACCCTAATGCCTACAGTAGGCTGTGAACATCATAGGACATACATATTTGTTACAATACGACACCAGTACAGATCACAAACAAATAAATGCTACCAGTGCATAAAAAGTGCATGAAAAAATGACAGAATTATAGAAAGAGCAATGAATAATCAAATCGTAAAAAATTTAAGACTCAGGTAAATATAATTTAAGACCAACCATTAAATCTGGGCACATCTAACACTTTTTAAAGCCTTAAATTTAGATGATTAAACTTAAGGCTTTTTATGACTTGCAGAACTCACAGAAACTCTGCTAAAGTCAAACACTCTGTGACTCGAACACATAAATATATTGATTTAAACATTCAGTACTGTATCCACTCAGGTTTATCTTCAGTGTGGCCACATTTTCTTTGGATCTGTGCAGACCTCAGTCCCCTTCAGCATCTTAATAAACAGAAAATGCTTGTAAAAACTGATGATTTAGTTTTCAGCCTTATGCCAAGCCCTGGATTTATGAACATCTGGCTTACAAATTTATAAATATGCTTACAAATTCAGAATTGAATTTGTAAGCATACTGTAGACATCACTGGATGTCTACAGTAGTTTATATTAATTTGTAGGGACAAGAAAAAAAATCTTTTTTTTTTAATGCATGTGTTATGTAGATTTTGGGGTATACAACTAAATTATTGCAAAGTGATGTTTTTACATCCTGGTGTTCTGAAAACAAAGCAACATGGTGCTCGTCCAGATGCTATGCGGCACAATGACCTTGCCACTGCCTCTCTTTTCTCAGCATGGTGTTTAGCATATTTGGGGATGACGTAATTTTTTGAGCGCTGGAGAAGGTTGGAGAGGATATGTTGAATTAACTCTGAGCCCTCCTGGCTGCCAGAGCACTCACTCAGCATCTCTGCCTTGCTGTAACTCAGTCTGTTACTTGACGGTGCCAGCAGAGGGAGAGGAAGGATATATGTAACTTCAGTATGGAATGATGTCATTGAAGATACTGCAGCTCAGTTTCTCATCACTTCCCCTTTTTGCTTCAACAACTGAAAAATCCTTTATTTTTAAATGCAATCTATTAGTTTTTTCAGCTGTGAAGATGTCATTTATACCTACTTTTTACATCTAAAATCCTGTTTGTATGAAAAACTAATAAAGCAGTGAAGTTGACTGAGTAGATTTGAGTTCCCAGATGATCACTTTAGTTTGTGATTGAAGGGGAAAATAGCCTAACGAAACTGTCGACATTTCCCGTGGTGCTACGTTTTTCTCTTTGATTTTGCTCTGAGGGTTCAAACTTTCCCCTTTTCAGATCCCAGGACAGGTAGTGTTATCTCTAAAGGCTTAGACATAGACTTCTACCTTGCTCTCTTCCTATCTCACCTTTGTAACCTACTTAAGCTCAACCAGACAGGGCGTGTCATAATGACAGTGGAAAGGAAGACGTTTGATCAAAGTGATCAGTCCCTCACTCCTGTAACAAAGATGAAAGATGGTATTTTTATTGCATGGTAGTAACGGTGTAACAGTGAGCTAATTGGTCTTGATCTGCCAATCACCCCGAGGGATGCAAATGGATACTTTTTCACTTTGGCTTCACCGGCCTTCAATGCTAGTATGTCAAGCTGGAAGGAAAACAGAGTAAAACAGATAAATTAGCCCTAAATGAGCCGGCCTTGTGGTTTTCCTGGAGAATCCCTGGCTGGCTTACTGAGCCCACTCAACTAGTTGTGGCATGTGCGAGACAGCTCCTGAGTAGTTTTAGTGAGAAACCACGTTGAAATTTAAAAACATTCATATGCTAAGCAGGATTACATGCTTGGGTAAAATTTTCTTAAGAAGAAAAGTTAAATTACATATTTTGGTGGCAAGACATAAAATATGTGTTCTTAAAGAAGTCTAAAAATTACGTTAAAAAGTATTACAAAAGCTAAAACAAACTGTAGAAGTAGTTTGTGAAATTTAATAGTTACCATGTGATAAAATGACTTTTATCCATAAATTGTCTTTTATAACATTTCTAGAAGGTTTAACCCTTCTGTTGTAAATTTTCTTGTGTGCTTAAGATTATTGCACTGTTGGGGCGTGCTGTGGTGGCGCAGGGGTTTAGCACGCCCCGCGTTTGGAGGCCTTAGTCCCGGCGACCTTTGCCGCATGTCTTCCCCCTCTCCTTACCCCCTTCCTGTCAGCCTACTGTCACAAAAAATATGAGCCACTAGCGCCGCAAAAACTCTTCGGAGAAAAAAATGGTAAAAAAAAAAAAAAAAAGATTATTGCACTGTTGCTGTGTACTTTCAGAATTACTTCCCCGACTGCTGACATGTTTAATTTATCAGGAGACTGCTGAGAAGTTGTCAGTTGTGTTTTTTTAGAGGTTTTCACGCTTGCCGACAGTCACTTATTCAGCTGCATTTGCTTAGAAACCCGTAGATGCTTCTTAATCTTTTAATTCTTAAGGAAACTATAAGGATACATGTTGTTTTTCTTATATTGTGCTTCTGTGTGTTGGTTTTGCTAAATAAGTAATGACACAATGTAATGTGGCAAGAGTTGTTGTTTATTCAGAGTTCTATCCATTCAATTTTAAGATGAGCGGCAGAGGATTTTTTTTTTTTTTCTACTGTCTTTTGGTAAATTAAAAATTGGAGTTGGAAGAGCAGTCCTCTTTTACATTGACTTTTTAAAATAATTTTCTTCAAATTCTTCTAATTAACTGATGTACCTGAAGAGGTATAATATTAATTTTAGATATGCTATCTAAAAATATAAACAATTTATATCAATTGATAAACAGTTTCAATTGATAATCTTGATATTTATCACAATAATAAAAACCTTTCTGCACAGTATTTTGTGAAGCCTGATGCACTGTATGATGGTAAAAGTTTAATTTGTTTGTTCTTCCACAGGATCATCTTCACACACCTACATCCGAGGGAGCTTTACTTTTCAACTCACCAAAGAACTGGAAAATATTAGAAATCAGAAGAATAAACTGGGTAAGCGTTTGCATTCTCTGATAAGACTGCTGCATTTTGTTTTAAGACCTTGAATTACTAGAGTAATGTACGCCAAAGACATTAGCTTTTTACATATTGCTGACGGGCAGCTGCTCCCCCTTCATCTGCCTTAATTTCTTAATTTGGACTTGGATCAGAACTGCCTGATAATTTTCCATCCATTTTAGGATATTATAAATGAAGCCAGATCCTTTTGGGGAGCCGTGTAGCAGGGAAAGGAGAGCACAAAGGCACTTAGGATATTGGACAAGATGCAAACTTTATATTGTAGCAAGCCTTTTAGTGATGTCATTAATTTAGAAGGATGGTGCATATAAAATGCACTTGGCAAACTTCTTTCTTGGGCAAGCAGACTGAATACACTTTGAGAATACAGAGGACTGACTGTTGGTTGGGAATAGACAAAGACAATCAATATGTCAGAGATATAAGGACGGTCACATACACAATGTAGGAGAACAGTGGATGTTACAGCGACAGAGTGCATGAGGTTTACAAGCTGTCAGTCGCAACTACAAACATGACTGATCAGCTGCTGAAATACGACGTAGGTATAAAACTGAAATGTTTCATCTGGCTTGGAAGAAAGTCACGTTGGTTTGCCCACCACACTCTTAGATGTTGAAACCAAAATATAAATCACAAAATTAATTTTGCTGCGTTTCATTTTTATCTTGAGATTTATTACTGTTTCCGCTAATTAAGGCAATGATGAGTGTGGCTGATTAAAGAGGAAGAGCATCGTTTTTGATGGTTATGAGATTTGTATTACCTGGAGGTGCTGTGGTTTCGTTCACAGGTGAGATGTGTTTGGTGCACATAACCTACAATATGATTCACTAAAATAAACAATATGAACCTTCTCAATACAGTTAGAAGTCCTGTGGTTTCAGATGAACATATTGAAGTGGTGAAGTTACACTCTTCACTGCTTAGATTTGGGCACAGAAATGATTGTAGAATTTCTTCCATGCATGATTTAAGAAATATGCATATACCACAGAATATCAGGATGTCTATAGTTGATAAATGTAGTGGCTGGGAACAGAAGTTGTTTAAAATAATTTCCCACTCCTGTTCAGTGACTGTTTTGATGACCTCGTCTACAGCTTGTATGATATGAATAAATGAAAGGGGGGGAGATATATTGGTCGTCTTACAGGGGCAGGATTATGTACTTTCCAGACACAAATGTCCAGAGTAATGCATCTCAAAATGAATGTGAAACTGACTATACTTATTTTTGCATCTTACACGTTTCATAAACAAGGCCCAGCGTCTTTAAGATTAACTTTGCACTTTGCTGTTTTTTAGAGAGAAGAAAGAAAGCATCAGGATGGGAGAAGAACTTGTTGTATCCCATAGTGATGCTGATCCTGCTCGCAGGAACGGTAAGTGCTGAGGCTGACCTGTCATTAAGCTCTGTTTGCTCTCGGCGTCTGCAGCCTGGCTGGTGGCCACTGGGACTTACACAGTCACCTCCAAACTCAACTTTTTCCCACAGAGTCTGGGTGGGGAAACTACTTTTATCTAATAGTTGTTTTAAACAGTGCTGATTAGCCACTTGCAATAACTGGGATTTTGTATAAATTACAGTGTGAAAGATACTGTTTATGCCATCTAATAACACTAGAAAAGGAAAAGGGTGAAGCATGGCACGTGCGTCACAGTCCTGCCTATTTCTCATTGTTTAGCTTTTTTTTAAAGCTTTATGTTGGAGCGGTTTACAATGACAAAATAGTTATTATACCTCACCATTCCTGCAAATCAGCACGTTAAGTATATCACAACGGCAAATTCTGAAAGAAATGGAACAATTACCTTACATTTACTCTGTATGTAAACAAATCTATATCTTCCTTTGTGTTTGCAGACAATCTCTGTTATTATGGTGGCACTGAACATCCTCTACCTTCTAGTGGATGAGACGGCCATGCCCAAGGGATCCACGGTAAGCCCTCTAACTGCAGTACATTTTCAGCTCTTTCTCTCACACATACACTATCACAGACCCAGAATGTAAACTTCAGAGGATCACGCCTGTCGGACCTGCCATGCCCTCAGCGGAGACATAAATCAAATTCCGGATATGCTCAGGTGCACCTCGGAAGAAAGAGCTCAACAAGATGGTAATCTGGCCCGAACCATGTGTTGCAGGTTTTGTTTTGGAAGTTCATTCAGAGTCATTTCACAGCAGCCTGCAGACTCAATGAGCTTGTTACGTGTCTCATGTCCACGGCTTTTCCTTCTTGCCGCAAAGACAAACAGGGCCAAGTGGAGGACTTTTAGTGTGAGGCTGAGAGAGTGGAATGACTTGGAGATTTTCATCTTCACCTAACAAGAAAGCTGTGAAAGACTTCTGTATCTCATCGACACTCAGAGGTGCATGCACACGTGCACTTATGCGCATGTGTGTGCATTTGTGGTTGCGTTCATGTCTGGAAAAGGGGGCAACATTATGTATCCTATATCTCCCACATTATGTTTTTGCGTCTGGCGGGCAACTGACAGGACTTCCCTCTACATTCCAATTATTTTATTGAGATGATGTTTGCTTTGACTTGACACATCTGCAAAAATCCCCCCCCAAAATTACACGCGTCATGTAGCTCGAACCTGTCCTCCCTGATAGTTTGGCCCAATTAAAACGAGTTATGCGTCTGTTCAACTGGATGAATGCCACACCTCTGATCTAATCTCACAGGACCAGAAGAAGGGGGTGTCACGTCCTCTTAAACAATCAATACTGATATGAAATCCATCTGTTTACCTATGTAACCTACACATTAATTCACTCTCCCCCTCTGGCACAAAAATTCCCTCTGCCCAAAGTTTGATTGGATAGTGGAAAGAAAGTTGAAAAACATCTGGTTTGACATCTGGACGCACCACGACCCGAGCAAAGCCTCCGACTGTGGGAAAGTCAAATGAACCCCTGATATGCTAATTGTTATACGGAGCGCACACAATGAAAGTGCCCTGTCAACGTTTGTCTTCCTTTCTAACTGAGCGTCCTGCTTCAGTCTTCAGCATACTGAGCAGTGTCCCACTCGGCTTTACAGAACAGGAGAGTAAAGAGAGAACATGTAAAGCTGCTGCTACTTCCATTAAAGAGAACAGCATTTAATGGCTTTATGAACAAACTCTGAGAGGGACTAGTAAAGATGTTACTGCAGGTGCTTTCCGTTGCTAGCTGTCGCAAAAATGTTGTATTCTAGTAAAATAAACACTTAACCTTCAGGTTTATGGCAATTTCTGTACAAGTAGTATTAAAAATCTATATATTTTTAAATGGATGTGGTAAAAAAAACAAACAAAAAAAAAAAAACAGCTATCTGCTCAATTCATTTCCCATGCTGTAATTATTGAGATACAATCTAAAATCCAAACAACCTGCCCACTTTGCTATAAAACCTGGCTCTTTGCAGCGTACTTTCTGGATATTAGTGTATAAATTCATTAATAAATAAATGTGCAGCTCCCAAGCATAAATGTCTTGTGGTGGGTTACAGCCTGCGCACAGCATGTGGATTATAATACAGGCCATAAAGCTGCTGTTATGGGCCTACTGTGTGTGTTGCGTTGTTTTTACCCTTAGAGCCAGGATTCAGACTGAGTTGTATCAGTTGAGTTGGGTGAAACTGGGAATGACATCACAATACAATAGCAATACAAACTACTAAAAGTATTCCCCCCCTCGGTTGCTGATCTGACATTTGACTGTGTAATAATGGTTATGTTTTTAATATATGGTATGATTATTGTGGTCGTAATTGAGAAATCCCAGGTTAATTATACCTGTTCAGTTGTGATTGTGTCAACATGTCTGCCGTTTTAAAGTAGTTTTTGCAGCATTATTGTTTGAGACCTGTTTAGAAACTAGTCTGAGATACTATGACTAAACAAATGATTTATTTCACCTGTTAATGATTTTATTGTTGTGGGTATACCTTCTTCTTTAAATTATTTTGTAAGAGTTAGTCAAAGATATACATCACTCCTCCTACAAACAGGTTTAGTTGTACTAAGACCTGACAATTCTTATCTAAAGCTAGCTTCTGTGAGATTATATATTCATTCATATTGAGAGCACACATAACCAAATGCATGCTCGCCATTCCTGCAATAATAAATGACATCAGCTCTACTAAATTATCCGTGTAATAGAATAAGAACTCTGCAGCATGGCTTTGCAGTAAGCTCCCAAAGATGACAGTTGCATTAAGAGGCATGAAACAACGTGCCAGACTGGGTTTTTTTCTCTTTCTTTCTTCAATAAAATTTTTCAGTAAAATCCCATATAACCAGAATAAATGGATATGAAATGTTTTGTTTTTCTGGATCAGCAAAGACGACTACATGTTTGCTTTTTTCTTTTTATTGTAGGTGCCTTAATTTCAGATTTGCAAAGCTTGACTCTGTTTAGTTCAATAAAGTAATTAAGTTGCTCCATATAATTCACTTTGAAAGGTCAGTTCTTGTGCCAAGACTAACAAAAGCAAATATTAATCATATAACAAAACAGCTGCTTGGAATGTTCAGAGTATGTAGATGTTTCTCTTGCTCTGATTTCCAAAGATCTTTGAGGTGAAGGGAAGGTTGGAGGTTGAGGGGGAGGGACATGTAGTCTACAGTATTTGCTTAAGTATTTGTTTGGCTGTTTTTATGTTTTTGGCATGCTTTCAGCCTGTCTACGCTTCTTACCATAAGCAATATGGTGTTTTTTGTTTGAACACCTGTTCATATATTGTAGGAGCCTCTTTCATCTTCTTCTATTCATTATTTAGCAGGTTTCACTCTGATTCTGTAGGAAAACTCGTTGGGCAACACGTATCAACTTTGCAAGATTTCTGTAATTCAGTATTTTACTCCCAATAACTAGTTATCATAAACCTTTTGTTTAATTTGGGATGTGTTTAAAGGGGTGCTCTATGCAACAAGAGCTAACTGTGCATTTTTTCTTTGTTTCTCTGTTGTCCAGGAGCGAGGCATTGGGAACACGTCTTTGTCCACATTTGGTGTGATTCAGGCTGTGGTGGAGATCATCCTTATGTTGTATCCTTCAAGTGACCTCCT
Organism: Alfaro cultratus; assembly: GCA_903066825.1. Classification (NCBI taxonomy): domain Eukaryota; kingdom Metazoa; phylum Chordata; class Actinopteri; order Cyprinodontiformes; family Poeciliidae; genus Alfaro; species Alfaro cultratus. The sequence goes on along the minus strand of CAEFZX010014339.1, from coordinate 81,759 downwards.
CTTTGTTTGTCGTATGCTCCATGACCAAGAGCAACAGCGCCAAGGCTGCCTTGTTTACTTAGGGCATAGCTCAGCCAAACACCTTCCGGGAACATGTTGTGTTGTTTCATCACCTTTTATGATAGTTGAAAAGGAACAATCCAGGCAAACATATAAAAGACTCAATAAAGCTTCTTTGCAGCAAAGGGTTTCCAGTTCCTTGATTGATTTGCTGAACAGCTACTTGATGGTGTCTTCCGTCGTTGGATTCTACAGCCTGCGTGTCTTTGAGGGATTCACTCCCAGGAAGGATGACACAACCATGACAACGGTAAAGATGGGCTCAAGTGGAGGGCAAAGGTGTTGAAATTACTCCAGCGGTGCTGATGTGTTTGGGGACTCCTGGAGTTTCATCTGTTCCTTTTTTTTTGTCCTCTACCTCCTTTTTCTCTGAATTCCTACCCTTCAAAGCTTCACAACAGCTTTCGTCGATCTGTCCAATATTTGTTTGTGGGTTGCGTAAATACTGACAAAGTGCAAGCTCCTTTCTTATACATCAGAGGAAGACTGAGGCTTTTAGGAGGTTGAGGATGTGTGCTCTGTTCAGCCTATGGGGGCACCTTTTCACTTGGTAATGAGTTTGGGAGTGGTGCAGCTTGTTAACTAGCCATGACGCTTCAGTGAAAGGGCTTGAAAGGACAATAGAGGGAACCTGGTAATGAGCAACTTCAGAGGTACTAATTGTGTAATATGTGGAACCAATTTAACATTAAGTGGTGTGCATGTGTGTGGGCATATCAGCACTGGAACTATCAGGTGCTTTCCTTCCTCCACATATAAAGTACACATTATGTGCTTGAGCGACCTGGAAACTAAAATGGGACCATTTTATCATATTTTTAGATCATCGGCTGCTGTGTGTCCATCTTGGTCCTGAGCTCAGCTCTACCAGTGATGTCCAGAACTCTTGGTAAGTTTATTGTCTGCCTGAATTAGAATCATTTTGTGTATCAGCAGTTTCTTTGAATTTTCAACCTAGAAATTAGACAAATCAGCCTGATGAGATTGACTACACATATTTAAACTTGTTTGGTTTATCTTTCTTAGGCATGACTTAACCTAAATAAATGAACCACATACATAAACTTTCTATCTTTTCCTGTGAAGAAGTTAAATAAATAATTTTATAGCTGCTGTTGTGTAGATTTGATTTTTACAGATACATTTATGTTTTTAGGTGACTCCTAATTATCTAACTAGGGATAGTTAGATAATTAGGAAAAATTAGTTTATTGTGCCATTTTATGACACAATAAAATGTGTCATAAAATGGTTCATCTTCCTCAGTCTTTTTCAATTGTCATACTCCTATCACAAATTGAAATTTATTTTATTGGGATTTAATGTGTTAAAGCAGGGATGTCCAAAGTGTGGCCGGTGGGCCATTTTTCTCCCCAATAAAATACATTAAAGTTTGAGGCAAAGCAAAATATGAAAAGGTTCAAGTGTTATCACTGCTTTTTCAAGACACTGTTAATATGGCACCCATACAAAAACTTGCAAATTAACTATCAACATGAGGTAATTTAGGCTGAATTTACTGAAAATTTTCTATAGTGACAGTAGAACAGAGTGCTGTTAGAAGGGCTAGAAATGTGAGGAGTGGCACCATCATAATGGCAGTAATAAACATGCAGAGCCCAGCTGTTTAAATAGCCCTATTCTGTGTGTGTGTGTTGTGTGACTGGCTGCAGAATGGGATGGAGCAAGCATACAGTGAGTCACTGGGAGCTTTACAAAATATCAACAGGTTCTGCTTTGTGACGCTGAATAAATGAAAGGAATAGATGCATGAGACTGAGGTGAAAAGGAAAAAGGCCTCCCACTGAAATATAAAAAAAAAAAAAAAAAAAAAACTTATTGAGAGTTGAGTGTGACGAAGTGGGATGTTAGGAGAGAAGAAAAAATAAGTTTTGTGTGTTTGAGTTTTTTTGTGTACTTTTCAGAGGGGGGGAAACAAGTGTATCACAGTACAAAGCCTTGCAGAGTATATGTCATCTTTATAGAGGAGTGACAGATGAGTTACATCAGATGCATATTATAACCAGTCCCCAGGATGCAGAGTGGTTGGGTTATGAACCTACTGAACTTTAAAAAGGTTGATTCAGAGACTTGCTGTGTTTTATGTCTGTAGTCAGGGTTGTTATGGAGACTTGAGAAGTCCTAAAACAAGGTCGATCGATATACACATTTTCTAATATGGTTTCAGATAACGCGGTAATCTACCACCCTGAATCCAGACTTTAAATCTTATACCAAAATTACCAATATATATACTGTATGTTTCAAAATCTCTCCAGTTATCTGCCAAATTGTTCCTACAGTTTAAACCCCTTTCAATGAGAAGCCACAAAATGTGCTTGAGTGAGTTTTTTCTGAGCTTTTCTCCTCTTTATGATGCTGTTTTATAAGCCAAACTGCTTTAAAGATAGACTTTTCCATGATGAAGGTTGTAGTAGATAAAGTAACATGAATGTTTAAATTTTTTTTAAATAAATGTGCAATAAGTAAGGTTTTGGTGTTGCAGGTTCACCAGGAAGGATAAAATCCAACAGGCTGTATGTTTTGCTATTTTGCTGCATGGTGCTTGTAGTTTTTGTGGAAGAACGTCCACATGTGTTTACCAGAACTGCTAGTTACAGAGCATTTGAGTGCTACTGGCTCATTTCTGAAGAAACAAACAAATGAAGGAAGCAAAAAGTGGATAAAAAAAATTAAGATGAACCTAAACATGATTTAAGACTTAGTATGGAAAATGTGGTGTGTTAAGACATTTTAAGACATAAAATTGAATGTTGTTTTAACAACCAAAACAATTGTTTTTCTTTCCAAGGCCAATCATGTTATGTATTGAATTTAAATTTTTTGTTTAAAAACTGCGACACAGTGCTTATTTTATTTAAAACTGACCATAGAATAAAAATTTCTTACTAGCCTGTGCTTTCATAGAGCAGATGAGGACCAGAGCTACCTCTGAGATCCATAAGATGAAGAAATGCTTAAGAAAAAGAAAATGGGGATATTTTCTGGCACAGGTTTCATATTTGTTAACATGTACAAGCAGCTGATTAGTCCTAAAGTGTTTCAGTAAAGACTTAAACAATCTAAAGATGACCCCGATCAAACAGATGAATGCCTTTTGGATGTGTAACCAGCAGCATGCAGATAGATGTCTGCAACTCTCCTCTACAGATATGCTCTGGTCATTTTAAAAATCTATTTTTTAAAACTCTTAATTAGATTTTCTCAAATTACCAAACCAGGATCAGAACCTTTGGTATTAGAAACAAATTTGGCCAGACCACAGTGGCTAGCTGCATCGACTGAGGTCTCTGTCATTTTTCTCCCTGCCTCTTCATGGGCAATTTTGTTAAAGGTCTGCGATGCCTGCCAAACTGCTTACTGCGGCTGCAAATACATCTCTGCAGACACTGAATCGATAGCTCAATCTAATTGACGACAGAGATTGTGAAGATGTTATAGGAGAAGTAGTGCCCAGAGACTAGGGCTTCTTCAGTCTGACACATCAGAATATGATTCCTGCATACAAATTAAAGACGAGATCAGATATGAAAGTGTTATGAAACACAGATTTGAATTGGTGGTTTGCTTGATCAATTTATCATATTAAATAAAACAGTATTTTATCATCCAATTGACAGCATAATACAATGTATTTTATCTTTTAAAATACGTTGTAAATCCTTACTGACAAGATTTTGTTGTTCAACTATACAAAAATGAGAGACAGCGACAGAAAGATAAACAGGCTGGGAAGAAAAGCAACAATGATGACTGCAGTCGAAATTTGACATGATCAACTCAACCAGAAGATTTAACCTTCATGTTGGACCTAAAAGGGACCTGCAAGACTAACTGTAAATTTATTTATTACTAGAGGACAGTTTAAGCCGCAAACCACCTTTAATAAATACTTACAAAATTTTATAGTAGTTTTCAAGTGTATATATTATCCAGTTTTGCAGTTTACACTTAAGCTGCTTGCACATAGAAAACAGTGGGCACTTTGCACCGGTAAACCAATGGCAAAACAAAGCTGCTCCGGATGATGCACCGAAGTTAAAATAATTCTAAAAATGGTAACAATTATAACAGTCCTTACTGTATTCATATGTGCAAAAACACAAACTTAAGTGAATTACTTGGAGATAAAATTTGGTGGTCTATCTCTTTTGAAATGGTATCCAGTAATATGCAGAAAGACTTTACTGCCCACAATTATCTCTTGGAGCTGTAGCTTAATAGCAAGTGATTTGTAACATTTCTTTTTTTTTTTTTTTTCCTTTTTTTGTGACCAATAGTATTTGCAAACAGATATTATGTCATTCTAGTGAGGAACTAGTAATGTGTTTTCAGTACTCTGATAGTTTTTCCTGGCATCTCATCAAACAAACTTTAAACAGTTGGAACGCTTCGGGGAAAAACTGTAGCACTTCTAAAACTAACTTTTGAAAACCACAATTTACTTTGATATGATTAAAAAGCCCATGACTTCCAAAATGTATTTTGTATCCTGAATGTATTTGAAATCTGTTTACATATCTTGAAGGTTATAATAAAAAAATGAAGTTATTAAAACTTTTAATGTGTAAGCAGAGAAGATTAAAAAGGGTTTTTAAAACCTTTTAAAATGGTTTTAAAAGGGGAAAAAAGAAATGTTACAAATCACTTACCATACACAAGATTGTAGAGACAAAAATAGTTTTTGATTTGATTCTGTCTTTCAGAATGAGTGTTTTCACTTGTTGAAAGAGATAAGCTCCTGCAGAAAGATCTGTCGAGCTGCATTTTCCAGAAGCCTCTGTGCTATTCACCAAGAAGGAAAAAATCCTGCTTATGAACACAGAACCTCACTTTTCAAAACTGGCATTGACAAAATAAGTTGTATGCGTTCCCTTTGTGGATTTTGTCTTTTGAACACTATGGGGAAAAAAACCTATTTGACAGTTCTGTTTGTCCTTCACAGGTATCACCAGGTTTGATCTCTTGGGGGACTTTGGGAGATTTAATTGGCTGGGAAACTTCTACATCGTCCTCTCATACAACTTGCTTTTTGCTGTTGTGACAACTCTTTGTCTTGTGAGAAAATTCACCTCAGCAGTGCGAGAAGAACTCCTGAAGGCCCTAGGTAAATGTCTCTTAAGCCTAATCTTATTTTGTTCTGGAACATTGACAATCCACGGGTGCATTATAGTAGATAATAAATGAAAAGTTGATTTATTTTAGTAATTCAGCTAAAAAAAATTAAACTCGTATTTAATGTAGATTCCTCACAGAAGAATACATTTTAAGGGTTAATTTCTGTAATTTTTTTATAATTATGGCTTACAGTTTATCAAAACCCAACATTCGATTTCTCATAATATTACATAATAGATAAAATTAATTTTTAAAATACAAAATGGTCTACATAATTACGGGAAAGACTGCTGACTTCTCAGTTGTCCAGCTGATTTATAATTTGTTTGTGATGCCCTCCACAAACGAGATAAGACACCAATAGTCACTGCTAAATAAGCTGGCTTTCGGAGTGCTGTGTCCAAGCATGTTCACGGAACATAAATTGGAAGGAAGAATGTGTGGTAGAAAAAGGTGCACAATCAGTGAATATAGCCACAGTTGCATTGAAACCTTAAGACGTGCAGGAGATTAGCCATTGAGAATTGACTGCATTGATGCAGCAATTAATGCGAAAGGAGCCACAACCGACTATGGAATGTATATATTCTGCAGTACATAGACATACATGACATTTCTGTAATAAAAATGTTTTTGCTAGCTTTATTTAATTTTTGATTTTCTGGTAATCTAAATTGCGTATTAGCAATAAGTTAAGTCTTGCTTCTCGACTAAAATTGCTGAAATAAATAAACTTTTAGGTGATTTTTCCAATTCACTGAGATGCACTTGTGATTTTATTTATTTTTCAGATTGAATGACCTAGAAAGAAACCAAATAAAAAAATAGCAGTGAGCTGCATTTAAAGACTTGGTGTGACTATCCCTGAATGTTTGATACACAAGACGGAATGGGGTTAGAAAATGTCAGAGAGAGGGACTGAGAAGAGAAAAGAACATCAATACCTCTGCCTAAATGAAAGTCTGAGGCTTTTTAATGAGATTTCTCTGCCTTATCTCCCACTGCCCAGGTCTGGATAAATTGCAACTGTCAAACAGCCCCGCAGATCCCGAATCTGGGAAGCTCTCGGCCAATGGACATCAGAAAACTCTGTGAAAGGGACGATGGATCAGCATGCACGCACACACACATGCTAGCAGGGCCACAGGGAGATTTCAACAGTGCTGTCTGAGTGCTGAAAGGTGAAAAGGATAGGAAAGAACTTAATAAACCCAGGCAGTGTCTGACTGTTGCTGCAAATGGAGGCTGAGAGCAATTTAGCTTCGTGACATTCCATCCTCTGCGTCTCTGATGGAAGCTGGGACAGAGCCAGAGCGGAGACAGAGGAGTGAAAAAGACTGGCATAAATGGACTGACCTTGATGCTAACCTCAACTGTGACTTTAAACTACCCATCTTTTGCTTCTGGGGCATTCTTGCACCTGTCGTCGTCACCTTACTTCCTTTTGCAATTCCTACCTTTGCACTAGATAAAAGCAGTTTCTGCTTGGTTCCGTTTCTGTAAGAAAGTCTTAAATCAGTTGCTGAAGTAGAACCCAACCATTCAATTACAAAGATATTTAAATAATTTTTTTCTAATTAATGTTGGTGAGAAACTCAGAATAAATGTTTTGTTTGTTTTTTTTGGTTGGTTGGTTTTTTTCTTAGTGATGCAAGCATGAAAGGATCTCAATTTGTCTTTTTCTTCTTTGAACTCAAAATAAGAAAAAAACTGACACAAAATGCTTTTTGAAACATGGTAACTTGTGTTTTATTCCCACTGAACAGAGCCAGAGCAGAATGCTGCACCGCATTGTGGGTTGCATTTTATGCATTGCACCTGTCCGGTCTGAACGTCTTATCTTGTTGTAATTTTGCTGTCGTATGTGTTTTTATCTGGCTTTATGCAAGTGGGCTTTAACTTTTTGATGATGTCAGTTTGTATGAAGGAGGTCACTGTTTTTTTTTTTTAAGGTGCTCCTGAGTTGATTTAAGCCAATCAGAAATTGGCTGTTTTTAACCAAGCCAAATCTCACTGATTGGAAAACTTTAGTTAATCTGAAGGGAAACTGTAGTTTTGTCTTACTTTTAATTTTTGTATTGATGCACATCTTGCATAATTATTTTTGCTCTTTCAAAAAAACAAAAAACAGGCATGCACAGGAAACTGTTTTGTAAATGTTGTACTTACATGTATATAATAATTTGTTTCAGATTTTATTCCAATGTTTGGATGTAAATAATCAGTTTTCACTGAGCCCACTGAAGGTTTTACAGAAAGCATCTTTGATATTATTTTAATCATATATGTTATGAAATTCAGACATGGTAGGCTTGGAATATTGCTGCACAGATGTATCTGTTTGCATTGACCTCACCCTTTGCAGAGCTAAGGATAGTAGATATTCAATAAACACAGATTGATTTGCATTTGGCTCCCTTAGAAGATTGTGGAAGTGAACAATTTGATTTACCAGTAATTTAGAAGGGCTGTCTGCAATTTGTTTGTAGTGAAATATAATTTAAAGACAATAAAGAAGTGCAAGTGAAAGAAGGTTTTGCTACAGGACCAACATCGACTTCATCTGTAAATCACACACACTTTGTTCTATGAGCACCACAAGCCAGCCAGCTTTGTAGCCAAGAGAAAGACTTGGTAACTCAGGCGTCCCTCTACGTTTTGTTGCATTGCTATGTAATCTTCTAAACTGTGATTTTCTTTGTCTTCACAATCACCTCGAATGCCTTATGACAAAACATCTTGTAGGCGTAATGTAATGGTAATTGGTTTCTTTGCACAGCCGCACTGTGATCCTATCTGCCACTGAGTTTCTGCTTCAAAGCCAGCTATATGTTACTTTTTTTTCCACGATTTAGTGTTTAGGAAGGAGCTTCATTTTTGAAAACATTCTTGCATTGGTTGGAATGATTCTACTTGGATGATGAGTGGTATTGTTTTTCTTTGTCATGACAAATAGAAATCTGAAGTTATATATGCATTCAAGACTTGAACAAAAGAAAATGTACAGCGCAATTTTTTTTATACATATACTGGCAATGTCATGTAGTACACAAAAATATGACAAAGGGCATCCAGTAATATTTCCCAATAATGAAAAACAAATAACTTTCTGTTCTTGTTTGTATTTTATTGGTTTTTGGATGATGTGAAGATGTGAATTCTGAAGATAAAAAGTGATATTGTAAATTCATTAAGATTTAACAGTTTTCCTTGTAAGAGAGGCAGATGAATGAGTCAAAGTAAAGATGTTCTCCTTTCATATGCGCAAGCTGTAATTTAGTGAAATGTTGAAATAAAATAACAGTTCCATTGGCTTAAAAAAAGTGGACTTTTTGGTAATTCGTGGGAAAAATAAAACTTCACATATAAATATTGGACCACTTTTCATTTTAAATAATTTTCACAATATGGGCTGGTATTCCAGTCCATATTGTCTGTGTTTGAATGAAGGTGTCAAGTCGTTCCGTTCTGCAGGTGTGACTTTTATTTCTATCCATCTGTCCGTTAATCTCTGCATGTAAATTTTGGTATTTGTTGTTGTGAATGTATTTTTTTACGATTTCTCTATTTGATAAATAGTATTTTTGTTGTTTGTGTGTTTGCAAATAAAAGTAAAATGTTTACCTTCTTTTATTTTGTCTGGGTGTTTGAGTTCTATGTGACCTTGGGTGGACATCACATTTTTACATTATTTAGCTCTTTTGGATGTTAAATCCTGACTTTTTTTTTTATTCAGATGTAGTGTACATGACTGTTGCAAATGGATTTAGTTCACTTGGTAAAATATTTTGATGAATTATGGAGATAATCTAAAATGCTCAAATTACATGTTTAATTTGAATAAATATCACTCTGAGTACTTTGTATTACTCCATTTCAATTAATTGTGGCTCTTTTAAGCCAGTCAACTCTTGTAAATTATGCAAAATTAGGACTGCCGATCAAACCTCAAAAATCTGAGCTATATGGATGTTGATGGTTTGCATCCGATTGATGTGAACTCTTTGTTGTTGTTTTTTTTTGGTCAAACATGGTGTTTTCCATGTAGGTAGTATATACTTCATACTACATTATGACAAACTTTGTCCAAAATGTTTTCTAAAAAGCCTTTGTGGTCCACTTACATTAAATTACACTCAATGAGTGACTTTTGAAAGCCATTGGTTACATTGGATTTATACAAGGGTAACAGAGGGGCTAAGTACAAATGCATGTTATATCTTTTATTATTTCCTTCCACCTCAAAATCATACTCTACTTTGTGTATCACACAAATCCCAAGTAAACACATAGTAGTTTGTAACATGACAAAATCTATAAAGGTTTTGGGGGACAAACACTTTTACAAGCTGAGTTGTGCTTATAAACAAGCACAGCTTCACCAATGATTAACCAGTGTCAGCTTCTTGTATTTAGAGGCCAATGTGTCTTGCTGTTAAATGTTTCATAGCAAGCTGCCCTCCACTTTATAGAGTTTGCACCCATGCAAGGTAAGTGTTGAAAGCACATTCACCATTTGAGGCTTCGTGTCAAGGTTGAGCCACTCCTGCCTCATGCTCAACCTTTTCACACCAGATAAAGAGAAATAAAGACTTTTTTCTTTTTTTTTTGAGCACGCCCAGGTCTCCTGAATGGAAAAACGGCACTGTTGGTAAAGAAAGCCCACAATGAAGCCTTAAGGAGCAGCAAATCTTAATGTCTTTTCAGCTCCCCGGTGGCAGTCCAGGCTATGAATAAAAAGTCTGCTGTGCATTATCAGACTTGCTTCTGTTTTTAGTAAACAAAAGACTACTACTCCCACATATCTACATTCACATTGTAAAGTGAATGATCGCATCTGTGGAGATCCGTACTCTTTATGCAGCAACTTTGAAGCTCTTGTCTCTTTGCAAGCTTTAACATGTTAGGAGGAAGTCAAGGTTGGAAACAGAATTCAGGATTTTATGACCAACTGTGACTTGTTTCTGACCTGGCTCTTCAGTCGCTCTCACTCGTTCTTTCGAGGTTCTGAGATGCCTTTTCTCTCCAGCTGTTCGAGGACTCGTCTGCTTGATGACAGCGAACGGTCGATATCATTCAGAAAAGCCTCCATGTCGGTGTGAGTATCGGACAAAGCTGTCATTCAGTTCCTGCAACTAATTAGAAAAAACATTTTAGTGGCACAAAAGATGAGAATGTTTCATTCAGTTACACAATGGAGCTGTGTTTTCAGCGATGGTTGATTGTGAGTTTATTGTAATGGCTGAGGCATGCTGACAGATTGTAGTTGTTAAATAGCCAGATCAATACTGTCATGTCTCCAACTAACATGGAGAATTAATGAAAACCAAAAAAAAAAAAAATCATATTGTGCTGCTAAACATTTAACTAGACTTCACTGAGGGGTTTCGCCATCCAGCACTATAATACACCCCTGCTCAGGGTGTATTATAGTGCGACCAGGACAAAAACCACACCGCTCTTCCTGAATCCGAGGTTCGACTATCCGATGGACCCTCCTCTCCAGGACCCCTGAACAGACCTTGCCAGGGAGGCTTAAGAGTGTGACCCTCCTATAATTGGAGCACACCCTCCGGTCTCCCTTTTCGAACAGGGGGACCACCACCCCAGTCTGCCAATCCAGGGGAACTGCCCCCAATGTCCATGCAATATTGCAGAGTCGGGTCAGCCAACACATCCCTACAACATCCAGAGCTTTAAGGAACTCCGGGTGAATCTCATCCACCCCCAGGGCCCTGCCACCGAGGAGCTTTTTAACCACCTTGGTGACCTCGTCCCTAGAGATCGGAGAGCCCAACCCAGAGTCCCCAGGCTCAGCTTCCTCAATGAAAGGCATGTTGGTGGGATTGAGGAGGTCTTCGAAATATTCTGACCACAACGTCCCAAGTTGAGGTCAGCAGCACACCATCCCCACTATAAACAGTGTTGGTGCTGTACTGCTTCCCCCTCCTGAGACGCCTGATGGTGGACCAGAATCGCCTTGAAGCCGTGCGGAAGTCTTTCTCCATGGCCTCTCCAAACTCCCCCCACACCAGAGTTTTTGCCTCAGGAACCACCCTAGCCGCATGCCGCTTCGCCCGCCGGTACCCATCAGCTGCTTCTGGAGTCCCACAGGCCAAAAAGGTCCGATAGGACTCCTTCTTCAGCCAGACAGCATCCCTCACCGAAGGTGACACCGACGGGTACGAGGGTTGCCACCATGACAGGCACCCACAACCTTGCGGCCACAGCTCCGATAAGCCGCCTTGACAATGGAGGCACAGAACATGGTCCACTCAGACTCAATGTCCCCCACCTTCCCCGGAACGTGTTCAAAGTTCTGCCGGAGATGGGAGTTAAAGCTCCATCTCAAAGGGGATTCCGACAGACGTTCCCAGCGTGGGTCTGCTAGGTCTGACCGGGATCCTCTCCCACCACCGGAGCCAACTCACCACCAGGTAGTGGTTAGTGGATACCTCTGCACCTCTCTTCACCCGACCCCTTTGGCCCCTCTCATAGGTGGGTTGCCCATGGGAGGGGGGAACCATGTCTCCTCTTCGGGCTGAGCCCTGCCAGGTTCCATGGGCAAAAGCCCGGCCACCAGGCGCTCGCCATTGTGCCCCCCATCCAGGCCTGGCTCCAGAGTGGGGCCCAGGTGACCCGCGTCCCAGCGAGGGAATACCAAGTCCAAAGTTCTTGTCCGTCATAAGGGGTTTTTGGGCTGCGCTTTGTCTGGTCCCTCACCTAGGACCTGTCTGCCTTGGGTGACCCTACCAGGGGCATAAAGCCCCAGACAGCATAGCTCCTAGGATCATTGGGGCACTCAAACCCCTCCACCACGATAAGGTGGCAGCCCAAGGAGAGGTTTCACCTCACTTTTACTTTCAGAGTCACTTGATGACTAAATACAATTCCCTGGAGTGTAATTTAAATTCACTATGAGTCCAGATGTTTTCTGAAGGTCTGGTTGGTAGAGAGCATTGATGAATAAACAAATGTTTTTCCACAAGTCATGCATAAGAAACACATGGAAGAAGGTGATCTGGTCAGATGAAACCAAAACTACACATATTTGGCTGAATTGCAAAAAAAAGTGTTTCACCCTGAACACTCGATCTTCACAGTGAAATATGGGAGCAGCAGCATAAGGTGGACACACTTGCAGAAGGACATAAATGCCTGGTCAGAGTCAATGGGAAGGTTAATGTCGCTAGTTACAGGAGCCTGCACATGACTCATCATCATATATAGAGATATAGAATATAATAAGATTAATTTTCCAACTACTATTCTCACAAATAAAGATTTTAACCATAGCTTTTAAATTATTTCATTTTGTGGGGTTGTTTGACATAGCATCTCTTTTTACAGTTGTGCCTACTCCTGATACACATCTACCTTCTCTTATTTACAATAACTGTTATCAGACAATATCAAAAACGCTGAATGTGTTCATGTATTGCATGCACACATGAACATTTAATAAGTATTGGAATAATAGTTGTAACTTTCAATTGCAATTGCATAACTCAAAAAAAGAGTAGGCTTGCAAAAGCCAAACTTACTTTTCTGTGACACGCACACACACTCACACACACAAATGCTCTCTCTTAAGCCTTAAGTCACAGACACATCAGAATTGTTTTACAGCTAGGCTTTTATCACTAATTAAACAAGTTTTAGCCATTCAAATGGAGGGTTTTATGTCTCTGGCTGACTTTTCGACAGTCAGGGCAAACAGCACAGCCTGAGGTGAACTTTGCCTTGTTCCACTTTAGAAGTGGATGAGAGAGGGCACAGAAATGGGGAAGCGGAGGTGGGCCCAGAGGTGTTATCTCACTGCAATCCATCTATGTCAGTACTGTCTCGCTTAATGTGTTGACTCAGGGTCGGACCTCTGTAGCTGAGCAAAAATTGAAAGCTGTGCATTGGAATAAGCTGATAAGAATACTGAAGCTGGCCTTATATGAAGGTGTTTTTCCCCTCTTCTCCCAGGGAACACCTGTGGCTTTATGATACAAAGATGCTTTATTGCCCTCTGCTATCACAAGGAAAACTAAAAGAATAGGTTTACCATCTCACACAGGTCCCAGCTTAACACTGACGTGCCTGTTTGCATTACAGTCAGCTAAGCAAATAAGTCTTTCCTCTGAAAAATCACGTCAATCACACTTGTCGGCGCCATGGTGCGCTGCTCTTGAAGATCATCCTCCTTTGTGACAAAAGATACGAGACAATCTACTGACCACCCTCTACTTGGCAACCTTTGAGACACACAAATAAAATGTAGAAATGCCCATGTGGTTAAAAGCCACTTTTTTTAGTTTTCACTTTTCTTTTCCATATGTTTTGGCTTTCCTGCCCACTTTAACTGACCAGCTGAATTGTATTATCTAAATAAACTGAACTAATTAGTGTAAACAAAATAACGTATATTTCTGAAATCTACTAACCTATTATCTCAAAAAATGTGTGATTATCTGACATTTCAAAATGTTTATTATTCTGATTGTAGCCATCTGCAAAAACACAAAGAATATTAACCATCTGACAAGCACTTTTCTGATAATTAATTATTGGTCTTAGAACAATCAATAATTAATCATCACATGGTTCAATACTGAGCATTCACTTAGTCAAAATAATGAATGTTTAAATGAATAGAAGAGTACAGAAATATCCTTTACTGTATTTGTTAAGTTGAATATGTATTTCAGAAACATATTGGATGTGCAAAACAATGCTTAGCAGTCAGTTTGGTTTACTTAAGATAAATTATTATAAGTAATAATCTCATATTTGTGAACGCATAGAAGAAGAGCTCTTGCCTCATTGACTGTGTGACATCACGTAACTCTCTTTTTACATAAAAATGTGCTCCTGATGCCCCGTCTACAGCCCACAAGTGAATTTAACATGCGTTGTGTTTTGTCAAGAACACCTAAACTGAGACCGAGTCAAGACTAAGTCTCTGAAGGACGTATACAATTCTCAGACTAAGAGCTAACAATGAGAGATTATTTTTAAGAGCACTCCTATATATACACAGTCCTGATCACAATTGTAAGAACAGTTGAAAAATGGCAAGAATTCACATTTTGTTGGACATTAAGGAGGTTCTAAGTAGAGCTTCAAAATGCAAAAATGGCAGTGAGACCAAAAATTAATCTCAATTGGTTGATCTCTACTTGACTATTAAGAAGCTGACAAGAGTGAATGATTCTTTCTCCTTCCTGAGTATGTGAACCTGTACACAGCCGTATGTGTTGGGTTTCAGCTTTGGGTTGGAGCTAATTGGCTCGGTAAATGCTGCATCTACCGAGGGAACTGTTTATGGGTGAGATGTTGGAAACTGACAAGGGAGAGAGGGTAGGACACGCTGACCCTTGCAACATATTGCAAGTCTGGACCTCATGCATATGTCGATTTCCTTAATCAGCCTCTTTGAAGCGAAGCACTCTGTGTGATTGCAACACTCCACACAGAATGAACTACCACCTGCTCTTCACTTGACATTGAACATCCATCTGTTGGAGCTTCATCTGTCATAAAGAAGTGTGAGTGAGTGAATTTTCAGAAGAAATTATTCCCCCTCCGTACAGAGCTGATAAATGGTTGAGAGCAATCTTGATCGCTGTAGTCGCTGTTTATTGAAGATCTCAGCTTGGACAGGTTCACTAGGTGGCAATGTTCCCTTTTCTTATGGGGTACCATGACGCATGAGAATGAAATTATTTAAACCAACGGTCAGAGATTTGTCAGTAATACTCCATCATGTCCATCCTTTCCAGTATGAGAAATTTAAATGCATAAAGTACCCAAAAATTTGACTCTTTCGCCACCTCTTCAATGTCTTTCATCTTCAGAATATGGGCAGTCCTCCTGACATGCTTCAATGAATGAAGATAAAAATCAACCCAAACATGCACAGCAGAAAGGATCCTGATGTGTTAACTGGAAGATCCAGATTGTTGCAACTAAAACACAAAACACTGTCATTGTCATGTGATCTAAAAACAGCCACTGCTTCTTGTCATAGAAACCACATTTCTCAATCTTTATCTTCTTGGACAAAAAAATACCTAGAGGTAACTTGGCTTGTCCATGAGGACAGCTGCAACTTTTTTTTTTTTTTTTTCCCCACCAGGGGGCTTTTTTTGTGGGCTCTAGTGTCCCTTATTTTGACAGTAGGCTGACAGGAATGGGGTAAGGAGAGGGGGGAAGACATGCGGCAAATGCCGCCGGGTCTGGGAGTCAAACCCGCAACGGCCGCGTCGAGGACTCAAGGCCTCCAAATGTGGGTCGCGCTATCCCCTACGCCACTACGGCACGCCCGGACAGCTGCAACTTTTAAATTGGTTTAAATGTATTGATTTTGGAGCAACTGCATCTTTCAGGAGCTCTTTTCTTCAATGTTGATTTTTTTAAGCTACCTTTACACAGGCACACTTTTGTTCCAGCAGTGTCCATTTTAAGAAACTGAACATTATTCACTCTCAAGTAGTGTTAGGTGATTGTTTGATTTAGATGGTTAAAAATGTAACTGAATTTGGTTTTCCAAAATGACAAACACACATCAAAATTAGACTTGAAAGAGACAAATTAGGCATCTACAATGGTCGAACGCTAGATATGCCTTTCAAAAAGAGTGGTTGAACAACTAAAAGTGTTTGTTATCTTTACTAGGACTGTATGATTTGAAATTATGCTTGCTGTAGTTCAGTACTAAACTTACACTCTGCTCCAAGAACTGGCGAGTCATCTTTTTGTCTTTGGGGAACTTGATTTTCTGGATATTTTTGTACTTTTTACAAGCAACATAGCCTCGCCGGTATGCTTGAATACTAAAAAAGAAAGAAATATAAAAAAATTAAAAAAGAATATAAGAACATCAATAATTAACATAAAATATATGCTTACTATTCCCCATACAAATGTTAGGTTACGTGTGCATCTCCATAAATTAGAATATCACTAAAAGGTTTATTTATTTCCATACTCAACTAACAAAGTGAAACACACATAAATTATTTCTGAAAAAATATAATTTTTTTCTTAAACTTCACAACCATGTGCTACTTTATAATTTGTAAATTATACAAGTTTCTAATAAAATACAATTGTAATGAGAAAGAATTGAACTAATTCAACAGGTATGAGTACGTGGAGTCTTGTTCCTATGGTCACTGAAATGGTGTCATCATTAATTATATTGTTAAATATCATGGTTTACCTGGTAGAACAGTGACATCTATAAAGTCAAGCAGTGTCATGAATTACACGTTTCCCTTCTGCACATTGGGCAGCACTTCCTACCAGAATACCACTCTAAGGCCTGCATACAGTTTCTGTGGAAAACATGCGAGCAAGACAGAAACACCTAAGAAAGGAGAGAAAAGACGTGCTGTAAAAAAAAAAAACAAAACAAGTACTGAAACTGTTCCTGAATTTAAGATTATTTAACTGACAAGGGAAACCTCAATTAATCTTCAGAATAACACAGACACACACTTAAACACTTTCACCTATATAAAGATATCTGTCTGTAGCTTTCAGTGCTATTGTCCAATAAGACTGAAGGAGTCAGCATGACCCCCTGTAGGCTATATAGGACCTGCACTATTGCCTCCTCATACCTTTGAGAGAAAGCCTTTTATCGTCTGAAAGGAGACAACCAAAGCTAAGAAGCTTGGTACACAAACCAGTTTACTCAGACCTCTTGAGTGCAAGGAGGAGGCATATTGATTTCCAATTGTTTTTGGCCTGACCAACACACTCCATCACCAGTGAAAGGGCTCCCCGTAGTGCACAATCCCCAAGACCCTTTGACAACCTATTAAATTACAGAGAAACGTTGAGTCTCTCCTGTTATAAAAAGGACATAAAATAAATAACTACAAAAATACCCTGTTGATCTAATATTCTTATTACAAAAGCTGTTTTTTGTAATAAATCTTTATTTTATTAAGGATTAAAATAAACAAAGTTGATAAATGGGTGAATATCAGTCAGTGCCAGTGACTCATAACTGCTGTTGTAAGCAGTTTTAACAAACACATCAATGAAGTACAAGACTATACCACAATTGCATTGTCATAGTTTGAAAGTTTGCAGGAAAATGCCAACTCAACAAAGACTCTTGTCACTTTCCCTTGTTACCAGGCTCTAATTAACTTTCTTTTACCCTGAGTTAAACTAATATTTACATGTGCATCTATGGCAACTGTCCTTTGTGAGGCTGGTTATTCTAGTTCCACATTCTTGAGAAGATTGGCATCTTAAAAGGGGATCAGAAAGGTGCAAAAGACAGAATGACCCTCACAGTAACACACTGATTGCTACATCATCGCCTCACAGTTGAGTTCCAAGGCAGTATGGGTAAATTTGTACAGTTGTCTACACAGATTAGAACATACAAGAACAGTGGGGAAAAGAGGGTGACTAGGGAAAATTCTTTGTGTGTGTTGCTATCCGTGTGTGCAAAGAAACACAGCTTTCCCTAAAAACAGACAGAAAACGAAGGGGTAAAAAAAAAAAGATTTACAAGCAGCTACTGTGTTGGGGAATACCTGAGCCTGAAGGCAAAACTCCTCCCTGCATATAGCACACAGCTTAGCTGATTCTTCTTGCAGTATAGACCTTGTCGTTACCTGGATCCATTCATCTTCTGTCAATCTCTCAGTAGGGGAGGCCACCAAATCCAACTTCTGAACTACAATTAAAAAAATGTCCAAATATAAACTTATCACATAAGAATGAAACATTATATTTTTGCAGTTGTAGCTTATCTTGATTTGCACCCTAATAAGTACAAAAACAAATATAAATGTTCAGTACATTCAGTGCCATGAAAAAAGAATTCCCACCCCTTAAATTTTCCCACATTTTGTCAAATGCCACAGAGATACATTATGGTGTAAAGACTTTAAAGGGATGTGAATGTCATTGACATGAATTGCATAGAGTTTTATCTAGCTAATCTATAAAGTATATAGTTCAATATTTTTACTTTAAACATTGGGCTTAAAGTTTTTGAGGGCCAACATGGCAGTATTAGCTTTACAACTACATGAAACCATCAAGGCTTAAACCAAAACCTTTTGGCTACAAATGCAGTCCAAATAGACATTAAAATGGCATTCAGTCTTGTGTTGGTGAACAAGTGTGGTTAGCATTTTACAGACAGGATAGATGGCTTCTCAGCATCTTAATTTTGGGTCATTTCATTCAAAACTGTATGACAGAGTACAGATCTAATCAGTTTGCTCACTGATGCATAAGCTTTTGCCACCATATTCTAAAGTTTGACGCTATGATGGTACTTGAAAACTTAGGGATTTCTAGGTGGCACTTGCTATAAAAGGGTTGGAAGCTGCTGAGCTGAAGTCGATGTTAAAAGGTCATAATTTCTCTCCACTGTCACCCTATGCTTGGTAAGGATGAGGAGCCACATCAAAGCTAATAATCAACTTGATAAGAACATAGTATATAACTGCATATAAAATGTTTGCCAATTACCATGTCGTTGATCCTTCTTGACTTTAGTTTCTGTAAATTCTGTTTACTAGTGTAATATGACAGTAATATTCAAGACTTACTTTAATTATAACTTGAGCAAAGATACAATTCTGAACTTTTGAACTGGACTAAAAAAAATGTTTGTCAGGTAATTATCACATAAAGAAAATAGAAATAAAGTCCTCTGCCTGTCACAGAAAATCCAAAAAGCATAAGATAGTCAAAGACATCCCGTTCTGGAAGACCTAAACTCAGATGATACTTTTTCATGTAGCACTGTGAATAGTTAACAGGTTTCTTCTATTTAACCAATTAAGCGCGATGAAAACGTCACAGTCCGCAGTTAGTAGTGTCCGACAAAGAACTCAAATTATTAACAGTTATTTAGAACAAACTTCTATGGAAAGGTAATTAAAAACATAAGATAAAAGCAGCCCCAAACCTTCTGCGTCGCCATATTATCAACTTGAGTAGTTGTTAGTGTCATGAAGTGGTGTGGAGTGAGGTGGTGAGGCAGACGCCAGGAAACCCAGGTTGAATGAATGCAGATGATTTAATAACAAAAAAACAAACAAACAAGGGAAACAGTCCAAAACCGTGGCAGCACTACAGAGTGGAAACAAGGCTCAGCACAGGTAGCGCAGGGTAAACGAATGGACAATGGCAACAGACTGGTAACATCAGACGAGGAACAAAGGACACACGTGGGATTAAATACACTGAGGGCAATCAAGGAAACAAGACACACCTGGGAGTAATCAGGGGAGACAGGACAACACGGAGAGCACAGAGACACAGAAAACTTGAAATAAACACACCGAAAAACATGGAACATGACAGTTAGTTTGCCTGTTGCGCCCCATATCTTGGTGGTATTTGGTGTTTTCCTTAAAAAAGCTACGCCCTACATCGTAATTTCATTTTATCATTTGTTGCTTGGTGTCTTAAGAGCTGAAACTATATCAAAAAGCATTTTAAAATTCTATTTTTCACAGTATATGTTTACTATGTGTGTTCTATTTAACTAACGAGACTTGGGATCTGTGGTTACCCATAGCGTGATTGGTTGATCTGAAAGGTCAGGGAAAGTAAATTTCATAGATAATATAACAATACTAACACATTATAAATGTTTCTGTCTTTTAACAAACAACAAGAAACCGGTAATGACAACTTTTGATATATTGTTATTAATTCTATTTTTATGCTGGAAATACCATTTTAGAGATGTAAAATGATGCATTCTATTTTATATAATGCATTATGGTTACTAGGTGATTAGATTGTTACACTTAAATAAGAGCATACATTAAATTCTTGCTGCTTCATGATAAAATGGCTGTGTAACACATTCATGCTCTAGGGTAATTAAGTGAATAAGTTTGTCAGAAAATGAAAATAATTATGCAATGTTCTGGAATTTTAGTTTTATTTATTGTTTAAGTTAAATGCTATATTCTGCGCACATATTTGTGTTGGTGATCTTTTTAAACAGAATTCTGTTCTTTGAAACGAAAAGGGTCTCATTTTCACTAATGATTATTTTATTGTGAGGGAGTTGTCAGTGATCGGCTGGAACCTGTCTAAAAGGGGGTAAGTTTGTGTGTCCAGGTGACTCACTGAGCTGTCGTCAGAGTAACAAAGAGAAGTTGCTCATACCTGTGCAGTGAGCTAAGAGATCCCTCCCAGGTTGCCCTTTGATGGAAAACCTTACAGATAAGCATGCAATACAAAATATTTTGTCCCTGATGAAAAGTTAACTTTATTTCTCACATTAAGTTTGGGTGATTGTGTGACGTTAAAAATGCTATGCAGCCTTGACTGACTTTGATGGGATCAGTCCAAATCAGCACAAACAGATAGCTAAGGAGAGCAAGGCTGTCAATCCCAGAAGTTCTCTAAGAAAACAAAGGGAAGACCTAGCTCTGTCAGAGTAGGAAACTCCTGAGCTTCTCAAGAGGCTGCTGCATTCTTGAGATTAGGGCTAGAAAAACGCAGACCACTGCTGTTAATGCCCCAAACAAAAGGCTGGAGCAGTTTATTAGCTGAGAATTGAAGCTCAGGGCTCAATCAAAGGCCTGTGATCCACATTGCCAGACCTGGAGCTTTGGTTTGTTGTTTTAAAGTAAATAATCACGTTTAAAAGATATGGCAAAGATGGGGCTCCAGTCCACCAGAAAGCCCGCATTCTTCCAACTGTCATCAGAATGGATTTTAGGGACGTTGTTTGTCTTTTTGTCTGAGAGTAATGTTTTAAAGAGCTTTTTATTTAACTTCCCCCACCCTCCCACACCTCTTTCTGTTTTCAGTGTTGAAGACAACTAACTTCAACATGCAAAAACTGATTAATGGAGCAAGAATTTAAAGCTAAATGTGAAAGACAAAGCTACCAGGCAAATTTGCACAGGGTCAGTGCTTTGAAAAAGTATTCAAACTCTTTGAATTTTTTAACATGCAAACATGCACCTCAAATTTCACAATATATTACAGGGATTTTATCTACAGCATAACTTAAGTGGCATGAAAAGGATACATATTATTTATATTTTAAAAATCTTAACCTTCTTGGAAGAAGCCACTGTTGAATGGAAACTCATAAAAATGTCTGTTTACAATTTGCAATAAGCCATCTGATGGACAAAACAAACATGAAAGAAAGTGCTGTGGTCAGATGAGACAAAAATGTAACTTTTTGGTCCGGTATTTAGCTTTGTGCATCATGCAATCAACTCTGACCAGATTTGCTCTAATTTCTTCCCCACAGCATGGTTCTGCCACCTCCATGTTTCACAGTACGGATGAGATCAGTGTGATGTTTTTCTTTTTGTCACACTGAGATGTTTGTATGCTGAGATTAAAGTTTATTGGCCAATTTATTGGACTATTTTGAGCTATTTTGCAAACAAAATGGTCAAATACTTGATTTTCTAGTTATGCACAGCTTGATAGAGAGAAACCACAAATGACAAAAGGTGGTCCTACAAACTACTGAAAGTATGCAAATGCACACCACACTTTTCAGATTTTAGTTGTATTTTTTTTTTTTTTTAAATAGCCTATATCTCACTTTTGTTCAACTTCAAAATAGGTAATTCTGAACTCCCAGTACTGAAGTTTGTGATTGCAACATAAAAAATTTAAATAGTTCAAAGGATGAGTGTAATGTATGCTTTTGCAAGGTACATGGAAGGTTGATAACTTGACATGAAAACATCAAACAAACTCTTAAAAGACTCATGCTAATTATCACAAATTTACAGCTACACTGCAGAAAACTGCTCTGTGTTCTGACATTATACATTTTCTGTACATTGCATTGTTGTCAAATGAATGATTGCGGTGCGATATAGATGAGAAAGGGCAGCCCATAATGGTTAATTAACAATTATGTCAGCCAGTGAGATGACCAGGAGACCAATCACTTTGATAGAAGACAGTGGAGGGGGAACAGAAATCAAATTATTTTATGACTTGACCGATAATGCTTCCCTAACATGACTTTAATCACTCCATGGAGCACAGGAGTCCCCCATGGCCATCTGGGAGCGGACCAGTTAGGGAAGGACAGCAAGGCTTTACTATCCTGTTGTCATGTCCTGCGTTATTGCTGAGTAAGTAAGCTATAAAAAAACACAGCCATCATTACACTCATTTGGTTGCTTCTTGGAGAGATAGAGCTTCTAATGATTAGACATGTCCTTTGTAAATGAAATACAAATCACCACAGGCTTTTGGTTTTACTTCATTTACTAAGTGCTACATTACCTCATACTTTGGACCTAACAATGGATTTCCTATAAATCTGCGGGTGGTTGAAATGATAAAGGGGCTCACATATCACTAGATGTGCCAGTGCTTATTAGCACTTGAGAAGTTATTGATCGAAGATTTTGATTAATGTCTACTTGTGGCATTCAGAGGCCCATTGAAGCTCCCCCTGTTCAACTGGCTGCTCAATTACCTGCAGTTTGTGCTGACTGCCAGCCTGAGCTCTGGCAATGCTACAGTCACTGCAGTGCCCTGATGCCCGGAATAACAGCAACTCTTCCTGCTTCCAGACTCTTCTGTTTCATTTAGGCCAGTGCCGGCCCTCGGTCCTCCAGGGCCGGCATCCTGCATATTTTAGTTCTCTCCCTGGTTTAACGCACCTGGATTCAATAATGGCTGTTAGAAGGCCTTAGAAGAACATAGACATTCTCCCTGGTTGTTACTACCACCAGGGAGAGAACTAAAACATGCAGGATGGCAGCCCTTGAGGACTGACTTTGGACACCCCTGATTTAGGCATAAATATCTCCAAGCAGAAAATAAAAAAACGGGAATGAGCATGATGTTTGTGATGTAGCTCAAGACCAAACTGTGCAAATATGTTGCCCATTTCTACGTTCATAAATTGGGAAATTTTCTTGATGTAGTACAACCAATCACAAAAATATGGAACCATTACATTTTATTTAGTAGATAAACAATCTCGTTCCATCTTACCGTATCAACTTGTAGAGTTAAATTAGCTCTGGAAAGCTGGCACAGCTGCTTCCCCTGAGATAATTAGGGGAGAAAGTTGATTTTGTATGTAGTGGTGTACAACGTCTGCATTGATCTGTCCCAAATATTGGCCAATTTTCAGTTTAGAGGTAGAGAACACTTGACATAGAATGGTGAAAAGCGGGAACTAAATGAAGGGAGAAGGTAAGCAACAATGAAGTAAAAATTAAAAGTTTTGCATGGAAAAAAAAAAAAAAAAAAAAATTTACAAAATAAGATCCAGGGGGAACTCCAAAATAATACACAAGAGGAACACAAGAAGATTGGCAGGTGGCAGTTACAGAGTCATCTGACTCTGAGTGAGAAAACCAAGTACTACCTATACTAGGCAGCTTCATTACTAGAATGCTAGATAGGCGAGTGGATGTGCAGATGTGAGACAGCTTGGGAGACGCTGAAAGAAGCTACTGGACAGATCTGGGAACACAGACACTAGATAGCAGAGATACAAACCTGGGAGTACACAGAAACTCAAATATTACAGAATGTGACCTGAAAAGGTTCCCAAGACCTTTGAATGAGAAACGGGCCCACAGTATCACAGATCTGCCACAAGCATGATGAGAATGCTTGTGGTCCATTTTAGTCACTTACTAGACCAACATGAAATGATTGTTGCTGGAAAGCTAAATCTCATCTCATGTAACCACAACATTCCAGCCTAAATCCTTGTAGTGTTTAGAAAACTCCAATTGTTTATATTTGTGATGGTGGACAGGAAAGGCTTTTTTCTGGCATGCTGCACAAACATTCAGCTTCTATGTAGACAACATCTAATGGTGGTTGTAGAGACTCATTTATTGCAGTTTTAGAAGAGTAGCTATTTTATAGCAAAGATTTATGTCTCTTTAAACATAAGCAAAAAAAGTGAAAAACATATTCTCTTATCTTTCCTATTTGAACATGAATGGCTAAGAAAACAGGTAAATCTGTATCAGGTCAAGTTTATTAGTCACTGTGGACAAAGTCAAAGCAGAAGTCATGGTTCCATCAGGTAGATCAGGTCATTAAAGTCGTGATACAGTAAAGCAGCTCCTGACGACTACACTGTCACTGCCCTGTAAAGTATTATTTTTCTGAAATGTGGTGTCAGCTTTACACCCTAAATAATGGGGACAGATTAAAAGTTCAACCTTTCCCCCAAAGTTTTGGAGATCCCCTTGAAGTCTTTTAGACAAATTTGAGATGCCTTCTTTTTGGAAGGCAATGCTTTTAAACTTGGATGCTATATATATATATATTTTTTGTAAGTTAGGCCTGAAGTCATTTAGATGTTTTTTTTTTACTTCTTTGGTGAGTTGTTAATGAATCCCTGGAGTAATTTTGTTTGTCTCACTATGGGTAATAGGAGTCAAAAGGCCTTAGAAATGGCTTTGTAACCCTTCACAGACTCATAGATGTCAGTAACTTTGTTTTTGTTATACAATTGTTTTAGATAATGTCAAGATGTGTTACTTTTTCAAATCTTTTAGCCTAATTCATGTAGTGACACTGGTTCAGTTTGAGTTATTTCTTGATTCTTTTGATCTGCGTGCAATCAGGCCTGAGTTTATTAATTCAAACAGTTAGCAGCTGTTTGATAAACAAAATAATTTTAAAGCAGCTTTTTTTATTGTCATTGACAGATACAGAAAAGCAAAGGACAACATCTTTAAAGGTAAAGTACTTTTTACAGCACTGCATTTGTGCAGTGCTGTACAAATGCACTGCACAAGGGAAGGATATGACACTTCTCTTCTACAGGGAAGTGTCATATCCTTCTTTTAACAATACTGTAAAATCCGAACATTAAACAGGCATAATAGATGAACAATGAAAAAAAAATGCATCGAGAGGTAGAAGTGTCACTGTAATTACCAGGAGTTAAAGGCAAAGAAAGAGTTGAAAATCACTTTCTTAATCAGCCTGAAAACAAAAGAACATAATTTTGCTTCAGTTTGGCTTAGCTCAACAAGCAGAGATGATTTTAGTGTAATGTGCTGCTGCAGGAATCAGTAATTTCTGGCATGGCTGCGCAGCCATCTTTCTCCATAATGGACAATAATTGAGCAGAATCCATCA
This sequence comes from Alfaro cultratus, assembly GCA_903066825.1. Classification (NCBI taxonomy): domain Eukaryota; kingdom Metazoa; phylum Chordata; class Actinopteri; order Cyprinodontiformes; family Poeciliidae; genus Alfaro; species Alfaro cultratus. Next base: position 56,457 of record CAEFZX010014339.1, on the reverse strand, counting down.
CTATAGCTGGAAATAGACCACCATAATGGCCATAAATTGTGGCCTGTGAGGGCACTGAAAATCCAATCACCCCCGTTGTGCCTGAGAGGCATTACAACATCTGTGCATTCCCTTTTTGTCCTTACATTTTAACACCATGCTGATTACATACAACGCACACACAGTTGAGCCAAATCATACCCTTTAAGCTCACAGGGCAATCAGCTGACTTTTATGGAGCATTAAAGGTGCAACGCATGCCTGCAATTCTGGAAGAAAAAAAGGTTATTAGTGAAAACCTTGGCATTTACCTGATGTAATGTCATTGTTCATTAATGGTTCTAGATAATATTCCTAACATCTAGACATTAAAGTGTTCACTCCTTGAACTGGAAACAGAGCAGTGTTCTTAACAGCTCCCAGCTGTGGAAAATTCAAGACCCATTCATTAACCTTTTTGTCAAAGAGTAGCAACTGTAAACATAATTAACTTATTTCATTTTCTTTCTTTTTTTTAAAGAGCACCTGAATTAAATAAGCAGGGCTGCTGGAGACTTTTATTTATTTATTTTTTTTTCAAAAACTCCACCATAAATCACAAGCAGTAGCTATTTCATCTGATTGAGCTGGTGCACAGAGCTTGAAGTTTGCCTGCGCTGCTGCGGGGAATGTGTTTGTGGTGAGTCTCGCAAATGCCAAGTTCTTCTGGGCAATAAGACTAAATATCACAACCTCTCTCTAGATTTACCACATAATTGGGGACTTTCCCTGCTGTCTCCTCCCTGCTACCTTACATGCACCAAAATGGATTCATATCAAGATGAAGAAGGGTAGAGAAAACTTGATTTATCTAATATATTTTGTTCTTTATATATGTTTCTTTTTTCCTTTTTTTTCTAAGAAGATTGATCTTTTGTTTGTGAAGCCACTTTACTTTGACCTATACATCAATCACACTTACAAGGCTCCTAAAGTGAATGTAATTTGTGGCACTATTGTTCAAAGAGTTTCAGACAAGAAATAGGCAGAGAGAAAAGGAGAGAAGACATCCAGCAAAAGTCCTGAGTTTGGGAATCAGACCCTGAATTTCTTCTACATATATGATACCCGTTATTTTATGTATTTTTAGCACCAACATGGCGATTCCCAAAGTGCTCTAATCTGATACACAGCATTCGAAATGTCCTAGATTCTGTCAGACTGCCCACAGCCATCACCATCTATTATGACTGTTTAACTAAATGAGCTACAACAAAATTTAATTGTTCTTTGGTTTTAATAAAGTGCACTTGAATTTGACTTTGAACATATATATGCTCTTAACCAGCCGTAGCACAGAGGATAAAAACAGTACACTGTTTCCTAGGTAGTTGCTTCAAGGAGAGAACAAATAGTGAGTAAAGAAAACATGAAATTATTGGCAGCAGTAGCAGATGCCCCCCATGTTGGTGTCATAGCTATAGACCAACATAAAGTAGCACGTTATAAATCCTGCTATGTATTTATTATTAGTGTTCAGTTGGAAGGAGAACCCTTGCTACAGTCTCAAGAGGTTTTCTTCCAGGATTGCCCTGCAATTAACTACAGCGACTTCCCAACAACTCTGACGAATTTTCTGGTCCACCTGAAGAAAATCATTCTCACATCATGATTCTGCCACCATCTTTTTTTAACCAAGGGTTTAATTTTTTAAGAGCTTGCAATTTTTTTCATGAATGGTCCTTGATATGTTGGCCCAAAAGTTATATTTTGGTATCATTCAGTCAGAACACTTTTTTTTTTTTTTTTTCTCGATGTTAGTGGCCTTTATTTTTAGTAGTATTCTTACAGGAAGAGGGCAGAGAGAAAGCAACATGTGGCAACGGTACCGAGGATGGAAGGCAAACTTGGGACGGCTGCGTTGAGGTCTATAGCCTCCGTAAACACTGCGCCACGTAACCCACTGTTCCACGCGACACACCAACACATCATCTTGCTTTGTCGTGTGGAAACAATAAAAGGATGTTCATACTTTTGCAAGTCAGAGTGTTGTTACCCTATTTCATATTGATTCTTAAACAAAGTGTCGAAGCAAGCCAGTCATTTTGAATCAGCTGGGGGACAGCAGCGTAATTAGTTTTCTTCCACCTGCTCCACCTCCTGCGTCCCAGTTCATCTCTGTTGCTGCCTTTGTTGCTGGCTAAGAGTAGCATCACTGTGATCAATCTCTATGTTTCTTCTTGATATATGATACTAACACACCATAATAAATTAAAATGCACTAAATAATAAAGTAGTGAGAAACAACGTTTTTAAACAGAGACAAGTTTGCATTAGAATATGCAAAATTGCTGATGAAATATATAAATAGAATATTTACTAATATTCTATTTAGACTAATAATTACCAATAATGGAAACAATATTTCCATTATTAGTAAGAATAATTACTAATAATTGTACTATTAATTATTATTAATGGAAACATTATTTTTCTTATTAGCAATAATTATGGAAATATTTTCACTTCAAGATGTTTTGGAAACATCAGTAGAGTTACAGCAGCTGGAATTATTGCCTGTTTTTTTTTTTTTTTTGTTTGTTTTTTTTTACCAGAAATTGTCTTACATGTTATCTCAACAGAAATATTGATATTTAAGTTCTAATTTCCATAGCAATATTTATCATTACCTCTCACTGACTTCAGTACAATAACATCAGATGGGTTGAGTGTTAAAAGCATCCTGGACTGTTAAAAAAAGCAAAGTTTCGGCAGACATATTCCTTTGCCACTCATTCACTTCTGTATCACTCACAAATCTGTGATATGATGATTTGTGTTCCATAAGTTTGCCACTTTTTCACACTCAACAAAGCTTGTTCTGAGTCTGCCAAACAAGAGTGTTAATCTTAGTGCTCGATGAAAGCTGAAATATGAACACATGATTTGAATGTTACTCAGTGTGCCAAAAGTAGGTGCAGCCTCAGATGTTTTTGTTTCTACTATCTGTTTGATCATGTACAGTATATCTCTCTGATAATCTGATGAATGTTTATTTGTGGACACTCTGCTTTATTGGCTCAATTTGAAAGTATCAAATGTCTCAGTACTGACAACTAAAACCTGTTATCACAAGGAACTTCTGCTCCTAACTTATCATTTACTTATTATCATGATTCCATGTGATGATTAGACGTTCCTGTACCAGCCTTGCAACTGGTGAAATAATGTGTGATGCTTGATGGCCTTTATTTAGCTACTATTACTCAGGTGCACAAAAGTGTGTGCAGGCAGGGCCGGCCCAAAGCATCAGCATGCTGAGCAGCAGCTTAGTGATTCACACACGAGCAAGAGGTCCTTACCAAGAATGCTAAACGGTTTCAGAAGTCATTTTAATAAATATTACCCCAAAAAAAATAAATATAAAAATAAAAAATCAGCATGGCTCACATGAGAGAAGTATTTTTAGGTCAGAGTTAATTTTTGTGCCCAAGAACATAATTTATTTAAAAACAACAACTAGAAACTGGCTGTTATTATTAGTATGTACATCATTAAATTGTGATGTATAAATATGATGATGGCTTTCAGATAACAGAGATTTAGTTAAATGGTTAATAAATGTATATTTTTACATCATATGCATAATGTCTGCTATAAAGAACAAAAGAATGGAATTATTGTGAGTGATGGTTGAAAGTTCCTTAGAGCAATCCTCTGTACAGTGTCTTGTAAAAGTATTCATGCCCCTTGTTCTCATATTTTGTAATAATTAATCACAATCATGACTTTTTGCAGTTAAAAATCTGGTGACCCTCTTTTTGCATCACATTGTTATAACCATGAAGTATCACCTCATGTCTGCTAAATATAATTGTGATTATTACGGCAGATTAGTAACATCAGTTATAATGCACCAGGCATCACTTCTATGTAAAATGCATAGATTATTCTTCCATGAGAAGACCGAAAAGGGAAATATTGACTGTCGGCCTCCTCAGGACTTATTGCCAAACAAAACAAGAGAGTGTTTCATCTTTTCTCACCTAGTTCGACTCCTGAGAGAGCAGAATCAAGACGAAGCACATCACTCTAGTGACAATGGTCTGGCCTTCTTACAGGTAGCAGAGGTGTTTTGATAACACATATTGCCTTAAAGATGTTATTTCAGTTATCTGATTTTACATGGAACAGAAGGGAGAAGATACCAGGCTAGACTGCGTAGATTTTTTTTCTTTAAAGGTAAAATAAGTAAGAATATACCTTGCTGAAAGACAGTCGATGATCAAGGCTACTGAGGAGCAGTGCTGACTTGTTTACATTCCTACATGATGTCCCGCTCAAAATATCTCATTTGACACTACAAGTACATTTCAGGACATATGAAGTGGTAAAGAAAGAACATTTCTCTGATGTATATTTCGTTTCGCTTAACCTTTTGGTTCTGCTCAACAACACTTCGCCAATCACAACACGACGGCTCTTTGCTTTGTTTTCACCACCGACACCTGTCGCATACTTTCAGTAAGGGGACAAGAAGGGAGGGGGGGAAGGGGCCTCCACAGCTGCCTGCTGGGAACCCAAGATGTCCCACAAAGCAGCACAATACCTGGCCATCAAAAACTGCCAACCTTTGAACTGTCAGTGCTCGAAATGACAGCATCCACAGAGGCTAAACAAGACATGTCAGGCTAAATGAGCTGGCGTGTAAGCAGACGTTTCAGGTCATGCAACTCGGGAACCACAGACAGATTCCTTGTAGAGCGGCCCCCCTGACCATACAGAGATTTACTCACCTACTGTACACACCCACCCTGCAGTGTACACTCACATGCAGCGACTTCAAAAGGAACAAGGAGATAAAATGAATTGCAGACACATCAAGCCTCCCCCATGCCCTTTAAAGCTTAATTATACCTGTTGGGGTGATGAGAGACACATCACAGAACCTAGTGATTAATAAACAAACGGTGCATCCCATAAAGAGTCTGACAAGTCCCTGCTTATCACCCTTTTACACTCTCAGACTGCAATGCTCATATCAAAGTATATCAAACAGGAAAGATGTTAGCCTTGGCCTTGGCTTAACCTGCCCCCACCGACCTGTCTTCCCTGTCCAAAACTCCCAGTTGTCTTTCTGTCCTTTTCTTCCACCTGTCTGTCTGAGAGTCACCCAGAGCTCCAGTGTTGGTGTGAGCTTTCATCTTTCACTGCCAGGTCCAGATCACTCGACTAGGGCTTTGTACCCGCCGACGTGCTAAGTGTCACATTTGTTGTGGTTTCGCAAACAGCGCGCACCTTTTGAGAAAAATGATAAAAACGAGCTGAAGTTACATTCTCCTGCAGTTCTGTGAGCATTGCAGTGGGAAAGACGTGGAGGACGTCCACTTGAGGAGGGATATGTGTCGATTGAGTCTGAAAGATGGTCCATACAGGGTTTTGTCAAACCTTTTAATGACGTAAGGCAAGCAGGGTTTTACTTGCTAATTCAACACACTGGAGGAAACCACCTCTTTCATCTTTTGTTACATTACAACCTTGACCTTCAGAATTGTATTGGAATATATCTGCAGATCAATCAAAATTGTGCATTAAAAAGAATGCATGGTTTTCATAACCCTTTTGAAAAATAAAAAATGAAAAAATGTGGCACACATTTGTGTTTGCGTCCTATATGTCAATATTTTTTAGAACCACATTTTCCTGCAGTTACAGCAGGAAGTCTTCATGGTACTGCATGCCTGTACCCTTTGGGTATCACATTCAAGCATTCCAGAGTTGATGTTGTTGTGCAACTTTTAGATTAATTTCTTCTTGCACACACCCAAATGAAATCATTTGTTCATCCGCAGTACTCTGTAGAATGTAATTGCATGTTGAGGAGGTAATAAAAGCATTTGATACAGTAACATTTATTGAGGACTGCATCTGACAGATGCAGGACTTGAGTCTGAGATCCCTACTCTACCCCCTCTCCACATCTGCAGAGCAATTTTTCTGCCCATTATTATATGTAAAAAAAAATTAAAAAAAATAGCTTAGCTTTTGTAAGATAGGATATGGTAAAACTGAGATTCATGTAGGGGTTTCAGAGAAAAGAGGGCCTAAAAGTAATACTTTAGGACTGTGGTAGGAAGCCAAGGTACCCAGGGAGTAAGCATGGAGAGAACATGCAAATTCCATACATGAAGACTCCAGATTGGGATTTGAACCAAGGATCCAAGACAGTTGCAAAAAGCAACAGTGCTGCCAACTGCTCCACTGCCTTTACTAATGTAAAATTGACTGTTTTTATTAACCTTGAAAGGCAATATATGTGTATTTGACCCAACTCTTTGGCATTTGTAAGACTTTCTCCTATTTCTAAATCTCCTTTCCAGTCTCTGTTATGACGCAACTTGCATAACATTCTTCGTGCTTTAAGCTCCTTTAATCAACCAAATGAGATTAAACTTAAGCATTTCACTCAAACAAGTTGGCATTGTTTGGTTTCAAGTGAGTGTTTCTTTTTTTTTTTTTACTGGCAGTTTGTGCTAAAAGAAAATGTCACCCCTAAAATAGGAAATAACACAGTGAAGTTCAACTTGCTTCAAGGCGTCATCTTGAATTTAATGTTTAGCCCAAGCACAGCAAGACTGGAATTTTGAACAACTTTATGGGAACAACTTAAAGTGCCACCAAGCAATATTTGTATGATAACAATGGCTTAACTGACTTATGTAATGTGAAAGGTATAAGAAGGGGGGCCAAGACAACCACAAATGGCAATTATCCTGAGAACCTGGCTTTCCTAAAGCACTTTGGCCACATTTGGGTCATCATTCACCTCAGCCAAAACCAATTGATTCTAACAACTGAATGTTAAACTTTGCTTTTAAAACTGTTCAAGGTCCAAGTTGTCATCCCTTATCTCATTTGTCCCTTGGAGGGAGAGTATCTAGCCAAAGAATGAACTTTAATAAAAATAAATAAAAAAGGTTGGAAGTTTGCTAATTTTAAGTCAGAAAAAAACTGATGCAACTGCATTTGGAGCAACAAGTTTGAAAAACAAAACAAATTGAAAAGTTTCAGTTTTATCCTGTTTGTCTCTGTGTTGCCCTCCGATGGACTGGTGACCTGTTCAGGTGTACCCCGTCTGTCACCCGTTGTCAATTGGAGATAGACACCAGTACCCATCCCGATCCAATGGGATGAGGGTGTAAGAAAATGGATGGATGGATGGATGGAAGTTTCAGTTTTGAAATCTGCCACATTAAGTGACAATTACAACTTTGGGCATTTCTCTGCTTTATAAGTTTACATTTAAACGTCATGTAGGTATAATCATAAATTGTATCAAACAGAGTTGAAGACACTGACACTGCAAACACCTCTGGTCTTGATGATGAAAGCCAAGTGTGGGGTGATGACATTATTTTCATAAATAAATTAAGCGAATAATTATTTTTAAGAGTATTCCTTTCCATATTTGTAACTAAAGATAAAATCTTCAGTCTTTGTTGTACTACTATTCAGTCCTTCTTTAACTTCAACCAGCAAAAGTTGAGGGTCAACACATTGTGCCATTGTTAATTTGTGCATCAAAAACAGATTCATATCGGGGAAATTGCACAAAGTCATACCCGAAATAAACAAAAAGAGATTATAGTGATTTTCTTTTTGGTATTTGGCATTTTCACTCCATTAAAAGAGCAAGGAACGCCTGTGGGGTTCTGTTCTGTAAGATGCTGTCAAATCCTTGAAACCTTCTTTAATTTTGCTGACTCCAGTCTATTCTGCAAGCTTAACACAAGTACAGGAGGAATTGTGTAACAATCTGTATAGTTCTTATACTAAAGCATTTCCAAACAAATCTGAAGCATTAACAGCTAAAATGTTTGCAAAATTAATGATTTCTAACAAACCCTCAGAGGCATGTTGTTCTCTAAATGCTGCAAGGTGTCACATTACAGGTTCTCAGGCCATAACTACTGCCTATTAGGAGAACCTGTGTGTTGCAGTGCAGGTGACTGGTGATAGACTTGGACCAAATGAAAGGGTTGACAGAAACTCTAGAAGTGCGGTGTACTATAAATGATCATGCCTTACTATTGATTTAACTAATGATGAGTGCTCTCAGTGCAACAATAGTAATTTTGTCATAAAGCTGTCAGCAGTTAATCAATCTGCTGAGGGTTTTCCTCCTTCAATGTAAGATTTATTAAATGTTCATCGAGGCTTGTTTAGACCTGCACGTGCCTGTCCACACAAAGCAAGTCTAAATCTTTCTCAAGGACTTTGATGCTCCTATTTGTCACAAACCATTATTATTTCATGCTTACTGAACAGCATAAAATCAAAGTGACATATTTGTGCTTCTTTTCCCTGCATGTCATCCTCATGAGACAATTCCTGGTCCATCTCTCATCTAGACTACGTGATGACTTATTTTGTATACTTGGTCGGAATACTTTGGCTGAGCTCCTCAGGCTGTGTCTCGTAAAGCCGGGACTTGTAGAACAGATGCCTGAAGGAGTTTCAAGGCCTCATGGTGCATCTGCCAACAATAGGAATTTCCCCAGTTTACACAACTCCAGCACAGAGAGAAATTGTCACAGAAGATTTATGCTCATTTGTTTCCTTTTCTTTGGAAGGTTCGTTCACCTTAAGTGTTTGATTACCTCAAAATCTTTCATCTGAGCCGACTTAATCTTTATCAATTAATGTAATTATGATTGCTGAAAGGGCTGTCTTGTAATTATATCATTTCTTCAAATTAAAAAGTCATATTGTAATCTTGTCGTGTGGTTTTATTAACATTTGAGAAAATTAAAAAAAGGAAAATATGCAATTTTTTTTCTAAATAATGTTAAAACTAGCATAAATACCTTCTCCCTAGTAACATGTTTTATACACTTAACCTCAGACGTGTTAATAATACACTTTTAAACTAATTGTTGCTCTGTGATGTACTGGCATCACAGAGCCAGGAAGAAAAGCAACAAAGCAGAGTGAGGATCTGCTCAGAAAGCATGTGTTCTTTGGGTATTATAAACTGAATGAGTGGATATTAAAACATAAAATTAGTGGCTGAGCTTTGTACTGGACGGAACGTTTTGCAAAAGTCAGTTAGTAAGGTAGAAAAAATTGTTTTACTGTGTAAATAATAAGTACGACAGACTGACATATTCAATTCAGACACTAATTCACAACACATAGTTTCAAGGCACTTTGCAAAAATGTCAATTCAATCCAGTGATTCAGACAAATTAAAAGTCTCCTACAAACATTCTAAATTGACCTACTTATTGAGTAATTCAATATATATTGTGTAAGTACTACATTGCAAACGTTTATTTATTTTCTAATATTTAACAGTGTTGAGGCATTCACCTAATGCATTCGTCTTCCAGTGTTCTTCCATATCAGGTCAGTGTGTAAAAATCGCTCCTAAAATGGGTTTAAATCCTAACTAATATTTATAATTATGTCTGAAATTATTGTTTTTGCTCCTGGTGCTTTTACCCTTCCGCTTTGAAGTCAGATATTAAAGTAGTGTTTAATGTGGTCCTGGGCTTCATATATTGCCTTCCAACTCTAGTCAGCTCCTCTTAAACACATAGCCAAGGCTGTAATTTTTACAAGTTAAGGCAAAATGCAGTCTAAATACAGTATCATGGTTTCACCCGAGTGAGGAAACCATCTAATTTTGCATACATCAACATTTGATATTCCCTGAGCCATCCTTTTCTCTCATCGAGTGGAGTGGTGTTATTAAAACACATAATCATAGATTTTGTGAATGAAACGATTCAGTGAAGTGGCAGGTATGAAACTTTTAGTTAGAGTATTTTACTGCTGGCAATCCTCCAGATGGAAGTGTGTCATTTTGAAGGAATGAATTCATACAAGCTTAGATCTACTTTGATCTAAAGTATAGATATACACAGAAACACGGTTAGCTAGTTTACTTATCTCTAAATTAAATATTAAATCAGTTATTTCTACATAAGAAACAATTTCGTCTTGGGTTCTTTTTTTTATGTTTTTAAATGGCTAATCATTATGCACTTTTCTTTTTTGTGATTTTGTAAAGCAACTTGATTTGATTGAGGATTGAATTTCATGCACAAATTTTAATGAGACATCGTCAGAATAAGTTTAGTTGGGTACATTTTTCATCCTTCAATCTACAGTACAGTGATCAAGGTATGACAAAGATTAAAAGTGACATACTTTCAAACCTTGTCTTCTATTATATGTGTTGCTACTCTCCAATATATTGCTGTATGCTTCTGGTCAGCTGGCTGACAGCAAGTCTACTACTTGCTGACAGTAAAGGCAGAGCTGTCTGTTTGGAAATACTTTGTAAATAATGATTACTGTCATGTTGTTCAAACCTAAGGAGATCCAAACCTAACTCACATTAATGCACAGTGAAGCCCAACAGTTTTCAAATCACTGGTGAATGTCATTTTAAGGTAATTTCTTAATCTTTTAACTGGATGTTAGCCAATATTAAAAGTTTAATATTGGTTAAAATATTTTTGACTGAGCCAACTAGATTTCCAACTTGAACCTCTTGGGGTGATGGCATGGAAGGTCTGCAACTCAAGTTAAATTGTCAAAATACAAATAACAACATGCATGTAAAGCTGGTCAGCAATCACAAGAAAGATGTTTCCAATGATTATTTAGAAGGGTTTAATCATTTTCAACAAGCAATTTTTACAAATGTGAACTCTTTTTGTGTTTTATCATCACTTGAAAAAACACAGAAATAGCGCAAAATCAACATATTTTAACCAATGTTATCATACCGTGAGAATCTCAGACTACAGCATACAGCATCAAGCTTAAAAGCAGCTTGAGTCTATTGGTTATTATTAGTCAAGCAGATGATGAATAGGAGGAGGAATGCTGCTCTTCATCGTGCACAGACCACCACAAGCTTCCTTCTGTGGATTCTTCAGCTACACGAAGCACTGTGGTGTTATGAGAACAGGATAGCTCTTGAGACTCCTGCCTTTCACTCCTGAGATGGTGCGTAAACAGAGCAGGGGCCGACAGATGGGTCTCAGCAAACTGGTCCCATTGACCTTTCAACCCCACTGTCCAGCCCTCCTCTCATCCATATAAGAAAATGCAGAGGAATTCCAAGGAGATTATCATCCTTTAAGTTCCTTGGTTTGCCATCCACTGCAGGTGGCGGATATGCAGAATACACAACAAAATGCAAATCGCATTCCCAGGATCCTGCAGGAAAGGCGACACTATGCTCTGCTAAGACAGCCCCAATAAATAGAAGCCACAAGAATGAACATGTAACTGAAAAATTTATTTCCCTTTTGCAACTCTAGTTTGAAAAAGTACAACTTTTTTTGCTGCTGCTTCTTGCCGATTCACAAGCATTTTATAATAAAGAAATCAAAATCAAAAAGAGCAAAAGTTTTCTTTTTGTTTCAAAGAAATTTCAGCTGACCTCAGTACAACTACTGTTTAACCTGTTCACGTGATGTGCATGAAGAAGACAGTAATGAGAGAGTTGGCTGTCTAAATGGGATCTGAGCTTCCATGGTGAGACAGAGGAAAGAAGAGACTTGCAATTTTGAAAATTATCTCCTGAGATTGCCCAAAGCTATACTTTGTTTAGTTTTGATTTAATTGTTTTACTTAATTTAAAGAATAAGCTGAATCGGCTTAAGGTTTGAAAGCATTAGTAATTGCTTTTAACACAATTTCGCATGAATCTTTTGATTTGTGCATAAAGCTGATACACGGGTGCCTTTTTAGCCATGTAGGTTGGTGTAGTAAAAGACAAATATAAACATGAGAAAATTAGGCACATATTGTGAAGTAAACTTTTGTCATGTCAATGAACGCAATGTGTTACTTTTTAAAGTGTTCTCGTTTATTGGGATAAAAACAGTGCCTCGTTTTATTTATTTTCTATGTTAAAGGCTTAATTGACCATCTGGTGATTACTCATTACTTTATAAATTTTAGCTCAATAAATCAGAAAGTGGGTGGGTGATGAACAGTTGGAGCTGCTCCAAGTGTGGATCATGCTGAGGTGAGACTAGCAATTGAATATTGTTACTTTTGGGAGGGAGGGAGTGATTTCTCATCACTAAAATACAATGTAAACAGTGGTATTTTTTCTACATATGATGAGCATTATTGTTATTTACATTGAAGACATACATATTTCAAGATGCTTGGAAAGAAATCTTCCCCTGAAAAGATCATCTTACCTCTTTTGCACAAATGACCAAACATTGCCTGCATTTGCATCCGTTCTTAATACGATTGTCAGCAAATATTTGGAAATGGCATCCCCATAAGAAGCCAGTTCAGTTGTTGATACACCCTCTAATTATTTGTGTGAATAAATCAAGTAAAGTCTTATCCATCTGGCAACAAAGAGATTTCAAAATAGAGTTTTGGAACAATTTATATGATTTATGAAAGTGTATTGACCAGTCAATGTGCTTTTCTTACTCATACAAGAAGTGTTGGAGCCTCAAACTCAATAAGAATCCAAAACTGGAGGAAAATTAAGTTCAAATGTATGATTTTGCACAGGAGATATATATAAATACTGATTTTATTGTAAACAATTGTGTTTTACCTACAGAAACATTACGTTCTGCCAATTTTGAATCTTCTGAAAACAGTTCTATGATACTATTCACAATGATCACCAGCTCATTTTAAAATACGTTAAAAAACCTTAGAATACAGTTAAGTCCAAAACTATTCAAACCCCTGCTGAATAAATCCTAGATAACTCTCTGGTCTAGCACAAGGCAGTGTGTGTACAACTATGTACACACACACACTCACACACTCACACCAGAGGACAATCTGCAGCATCAAATCAGCCTAACATGCATATCTTTAAACTGAGGGAGAAAACTGGAGTACATGGAGAGAATCCACACATGCGCAGGGAGAACATGTAAGTGCCATGCTAAAAGATCCTGATCGGAAATGTAACATGGGGCCTTCTTACTGGGAGACTGCGCAGCCCAATTAGCAATTATTTAGTTTTTCTGGTAATTGAAACCCCAGCAACTCTGCTCTCTTAGACATTTACTTGCCAAAATATGTAGATTACTTACTAGAATAATACGTACTATTTTCTCTATTCTAGTGCTGGTGCTCTATACTGCTAAAATAGTATTGGGAATTTCATTTTATGATGTCACTTTAAAAGGAACCATAAATATTCTTGTGAGTTTCTGCGTTGTGAAACAAAGATTTGTGCGGTCCAGTTTAAACTGTCGCTGATCCGTGTGCAGAGGCATTTTTTGCATTCCTTATTGAGTTTTAATCTTCTTTGCTTTTCTTTTCAAACAAGCAAAGAGGGAAATAATTCAGCGTAAGCTGGTCAGGTCAGCATTGTGGTTTGTTTTCTGTGACAACTGCATTTAACCATTATGAAAAATAACCAGTTAATTGTTTTCCACCGTCTACGTTGTGTTTTTGTTTGCAACACACCACACGAACAAAACAGTACAATGATGAGCCTGGCATGCAGATGTTTTACCTGTGAGTTATGTTGCATCCCAAATGTTAGGTTTGTAAATGTTAATTTATCAATTAACATTTCATAAAATTGAGCTTTTCATCAATCCTTTTTGATGAAAAGCTCAGGATGAGCATTCATGCAGTTTTGAAGGAAATCACACTTACTTGATACAACAATGCTGATTAACAGAACATTTCCCTTTTGTACACAATCACAAAGAGCAACTCTTAGCGCCTCTGTGGCTGAGTCACCACACAGCCTGGGCCTCATTCATGTTTTTCCCATGTTGCAATTTACTCACTGAATTAGGTTTTGACCAGAAAAAAAGTGTTTCAGCCCCAATTATCATTTGGCAAGAAGGAGAGGCGAGGCGGTCTGACGGGGGTTGGGGTGTGGGGGTAAGATACTTAAGCCTTTTCACCAGTGCTGCCTTGTTTCCCCTGTTCCTCCCCTTGAGAGAGTAATGTGTTTCCTCGCACAAAAGGAGGATCTTCAGAGATATGCCAAGAGTCTGGAGAGTGTGTTTGCTGGACCTGTGAAGAGACCTCTTTGGGAGGCTTTGAGGACAATGGAGCATGGGCACCGGCACCGGTTTACTTTGTCCACGGCAAGCATTTCACACGCACCCGGGGCAACAGCCGGTCTGAGCAAAGGCACAACATTAGTCCGGGTTATTGAAAGGCCTTTTTTCATCTTTGTCACCCAATCAGTGCAGTGATTGCTCTGAGAGAGTTAGGTTTGACCAGCAGTTAGGTGTGGGACTCTTCACTTTCTTAGCCAACACACTATTCCTGGAAATATAAGTTTAATGTAATGTTTTAATCTTTTCTAGACTCAAAATCAGGATGTCAACAATATGATTTTATAATGATTTACCTGCAAAAGATGAGTTGTCTCTGTCTTACATCAGATGCAGAACGAAAAAATCAGTAATTGTGCACAACAAAATTTTGATTCTTAGCCACATAAAGTAATTTTGTAATTGTTCGTAAATGTACATCTTTTCCTAGAGAAAAAAAGCAAAAAATATATTTTTGGTTCTTTTTAATTAATTGACTGTCTATTTAACCTAAATCTAAATGATTAAATTTGCTACATTTAATATTTATGATTATAACAAAATGTAACTTTTATATACACTATTTGAACACCACAAGAAGTGTAGTTTCAATAATTTACAGTTAAAGCAGCCATCAAGTATTTTGTGCTTTGAAAAAGTATTCAGAGGATTAATTCATAATATTTTAGTGGGATTTTATGTGACTCAATCAAACAGTTGGATGAAAGGTGTGAAGGCAATTAAAATGATCCAAATATCTTAAAAGTGAGATATTCTCTTTACTAGGATACCGCTAAATAAAATAGAATAGAGGTAATTATGTTGATAGTGAATCTGGTTGTATGTGATCAGAAGATGGATATGACTGGGTTAAAAGCTTGGAAGAGGCAACAAATTACTGGAAACTGGCAGGAAGGTTCACATTTATACAATACCTCTGAACATACAGCCAGAGCTACAGTGGAACAGTATAGATCGAAGACTATTAGAATGGCACTATCGAATTCCAGACCTACTTCCTAGAGGTAGAAGGGCAAACTTGAAGACTGTTGGGAAAAGATACAGGCTGAATTTGAATTGAGTTTGCTAATGCTAATTGCGAATGCAGCTTGCTAATGCATATTGAACTTTTGTATTTTGTCTTGCATTAATGTATGCTTCACATGTGTTTTGAATTTAATTGATTTTGCAAAAACAAACTGGCAAAGATTTGAGCCTTTAGCTGTGCTAATAGAGACATCCCGCAAATTTCATTTGCAACTACAGCAAAAGCTGGTTCTACAAATATTGGTTCATAAAAGCTGAATAAAAATGCAAATTGTGCTTTTCAGATTTTCAGCAAATCTTGATTACCATATATAATTTTTCTTCCTCTTAACAATTATGCACTATTTTGTGTTGCTCTATTATATAAATTTGTAGTAAAATGCTTTATAGTTTGTGGTTGTAATTTGATCATTTGCTATGAACACTTTAGCAAGCAGATATCCTTCATTAAACCTTATTTTTTACATTTGTAGACTAAGTAGCAATATGCTCCATTGTTTCCAATACATTGTCCATAAATCATTGGGTAGGAGACTGTTGCCTAATGCATGGATCTGATGAGGACCCAGATTCCACATTAAATTGAACTGTATTGATTATTATTATTTTTGTCTCTACAGCAAGATGTGTTAATAAAACAGATACCTATTACCATTTGGGTGGGTTGAAATGGGTTAGTGGTCCAGTGTGTAGCTAATGTTGTCATAACATGTCAACAGTTAACCTGCCACAAAATTCTAACTACACCAATAATTTGTAGTTCTTCATTTCAGGAGTAGAAGCAAATCAATCTAAAAGTAATTTGCACATTAAGGTCAAGACCCCACAATAATGTGGAAATAATTCACCTCTGAGCACAAAACCCACTTGTGGAGAAGTCATTTGAGACGAGGCGTAAACATTTTGTTATGGAGGAGAGCCTGATAACAGTGAGGTGGGTTCTTCTGACAACATGGCCATTTAAACCACAGACTCAAAGCAGCAGTTTTAATGCAATGTTGTTACATATTAATCTCACGCACTCTGAGAGCAGCATTCCTGAGACTTGTGGAATGCAACATTAAGCTACTTCCTGGCTACAAACAGAGGCACGCCGGGGACGGCCTGCAGATTCTTTTTACCGCCCGTCTCTCAACAGGTGGCTCTCCCATTCTGATCCCTAAATTACTGCTCTTCTATGAGAAACCTCCAAGAGGGATGGGTTTGACAAATATGATTGCCCTTGTTGTATTCTAACCTTGGTTTAAGTCAACAAAACCACCATGACATCTTGCACTGACATTTGGACTTTGGCTTTTGAAGACCATTAAGTTCATGACGCGAAGGTGTGACTGTATCCCATACTCAAACTAATAATAGCCTAATGGATCACATGGTATGGGTTTTCAGAAAGCATGTGCAGGCAGATTTGCCGTAGTCCTTGAGAAATTTCTTGATATAAGCCTCACTTGCCAGGCCACATAATTAGCTTTTGACCTACATTTCTCACCGCCCTTCTGTGCATGTAAGCTACAGGTCAGTTTCAGTGGAAGTGGGATTTAGCCACTTATTGAAATCATTAGTTTTGCTGGTTTGCCAAACCAAAATGTACATTTATTTTTGAAGGCAACAGCTGTTTATGATGCTGCTGCTCTGAAGCCAGCTGAAACTGTTTTTGTATGTGTATGTGTGTGTGTGTGTGTGTGTGTGTGTGTGTATGAGTCACTCTATTGTGCATGCTAAAAAGATAACTTCCTAAGTCTGAAAATCCTCCTTTGATGATGTGATGATGTGGGTGGACAGGTCCTTCAATGATGTTCTTCTGAATTTAGATTAGCTTCTGCTGGAGTATCTATATAAGTATCTTTCTTCTAATACAGTGCAAACCAAATCTATCCTGAAACAAAAAATACCTTTTGATCTAAAACATGGCTTGAAATATCATAAAGTGAACACATAATATCAAGATGTATTGTATCGTTACACCCCATTAAATGAACTGACAAGGAGAATCTACGAAAGACAAGACCTGCCCTTCGGGTGAAAGAAAAAAAGAAGATCTATATTATAACACAAACACTTCATTGTCCTAACAATTGTTTTATGTTTGTACAACTGTTTCTTGCTAATACAATATTCCTATTTATCATTTTCTACTATGTTATTAGAACATAAAATGTTGTACCAATGTGATAATGCGGCATCTTGACTACTATGAAGCTTGACTACATACATAAAGGTATGGCTAGATTGGATTCTGAACATGAAGTGTTTTATGTTCTAACAATATTTTTGACATTTCCAAAATAAACTACCAGATAACAGATTATAACCTTGTTGTGATGTTGTTAGAATGATTTATGTTGTTCAAAAGAGAAAAGTAAATATGACAGGAAATTGTACAAACATGAAAATAAATTGTGTGTACAAAAGGTTACACACATTATTAAGTAATATAAAGAGTTTTTAATTTGCTGGGGAGACAGGTGTACACTGCCAGACAGTACAAAAACACCTTGACAAATTTTTTGTGGGATTTCAGGTTTTGTAATTCTTGATTTTTCATCACGTTATAAAATATAACAGCCAAGCCCTTTGCTCTCAGACTGCAGGGCTACTCATGGCTCCTTGAAAAAGTCGAATGGGAGGCAGATCTTTTATTTATCAGGCTCCTCTACTGTGAGACCGTCTCCCAGTATTAGTCCATGAGCCAGACTTAAAGTAGACCCATATGCTTTTGAGAATAGACTTAAAACTTGTCCCTTTGATAAAGCTTTTAGTTAGACTTTTTATAAAACCTATTTAGTTATGTCTTCTCATTGAAGTCATATTAGTAGCGCCAGTATAGGTAGACAAAGTGAGAGAGCAATGGATAACAATTAATTTTGGAAGTTGAGAACTGCAGTATTTTATATGACACCACTCCTTTTTTCCACCGACTTTGACGGATGATCTTTCACTTTATGCACGCTTACTGGAGCACCTCTAGGCTTTGCAGTGAAGCTGACTCCAAAGTAGTGTAAATCAAGGGTGTCACGAATGGTGATGAAGTGCGCGGTGGAGAGACGCCATCTGTACCGGTAGTGTTAATCCGGATAAAGGCAACGGAAGGATGTGACAAGGAGGTAAAGAAGCTTACCGACTTTTAACTGCTGGGGAGGCGATTAAATGACATGAGAAACAGGAGAGGTTAATCAGTGAAAGGCTAAGGGAAAATAACAAATTAGTAAACAAAAACACCTAACTAAATCTAAAACTAAATCATAAACAGGATACAAGAAACTCAAGCCATGTACAATCTGTAAACCGCATTTGGCACACCCTAAAAGTCAAAAATAACAGCAACCTTAAGTTGTGCATGTATAAAATCAAAGTGATAACCACAACACTAAGAACCATGGATCATGACAATGCAGCAAGATTTAAAAGTGGTTGTTCAAATCACAGCTGGATCATTGTTTGTGTAGTTGACAAGTGCTTTTGGTGGATGAGATGTTCTCTTCCTTAAGTGTCTCCCCACAGCTCCAGAACCTGCAGGTTGGGTTTAAAGGTGACTGGAATTTGACCTTCGGGGCAAGTATGAATTTAGATAGCTGTTCATTTCTGTTAGCTTAGTGAAGTTCTGCAGACCAGAATATATCCCACGTCTTATGTAATGACTTTCAGAATATGAGTCCTCTCTGTACGGTATTTTCCTGTATATTTCTGTTTCCCTGTGATGGACTGCTGACTCAATTCAATTATATCTTAAGTCACAATAATACATGAAATTAATAAAATATAATATGTTACATAGAATCCAATGACTCAGGCAATACAGTGATAAAAAATATGCCAAAATGTATGCGCTATAAAATGAATAAATGTGTTTTTATCACAATTTTGTAGAAGATAAGAAAATATTTTATAGTACTATATAAATGCTAAGATTGAAAAATAATTTTATGTACAAAATGATGCTTTTATATAAAAATCTTTACGTACAATTGTTTTTATGCATTGTAGATAGATCAAGGGTACACATAATTAGACAAAAGATTAGTTAAATGGGAAAAAACAATCTCTAGAAATCCCAAGATGCATTTAATCATCTGATCTAAACAAAAATATTAGCAGTTTTACATACAATGTTCTCTAAATCTGCAATAATATAGGAAGTTACTTTAAGCTTGATTTTTTTCATGATATATATAATAGCAAAGCCAGATTTTAGAAGCTTTTATTAAATCTTAGGTAGTAACAAAATTGCTATCAAATGAATTCTTTTGTAAATTCTGACTCATACTTATGTAATCTGAAATATTTAAAAAGCACATCCTAGATGATTTCAATTTCTTTAGCTTTCAGATTTAGGTGAAATTCCAATTGACTCATAACCAGGATGACCGGGAGTGAAACAAAAACACTATTCGTTGCACTTCAGTGATAATTAAGAAGTCGATGCGGATCCTTAGCAATTCACCGTGTCGAAGACTCTTTTTCTGTGCCCAACAGTTCCGTTTTACAGGCGAACATGGATAGATTGTGTAATCTCAGTCAGGTTCTTCTGGTGAAAGACGATGCAGGCCTTGCAGCAGATTAATGCCATGACGATGAGTTCCGCTGCCGCTGAGAGCCAGGCCAAACACTTCCTATAAGAAAGCTGGAAATGTTGGGATTCCCTGCGCATTAGTGGTGTGAGGTCACACGATGACATCCGCTCCAGAAGTTACACTTTTTTTTTTAAGTTTCCAGTCTTAACGATAGGACAAAGAAAAGATAAAGCAATTCAGTTTTTTTTGGTGCAAAATCCTCCGAACCACAGCTCCTCAGTCTGTGATTTAATTATCAGTCCAACTAATCCTCTCTAAGAGCGATTAGTTGTTAGATGTCTATACATGGGTATCAACAGTATAATTGTGCATGTTTTCCGAAGAGCGTATGGGTGTGCCAGTGTGTGTGCACAAGCGGGGGAATGCGGGATGTATGAGGTTCCTCCCTGGGACGCTCCAGACTGTTTTGATTTCCCACTTCATGCAGGACGTGAGAGTAATCCCCTCAGGATTCCCCCTCTAGAGGTCTTTAGCTGCCATAAGCCACCATTCAACAGGCAAAAACCCCAGTGCAGCCTTCTGGTATTACCGCATGATTGGGGAGGGGGAGACGGCTTAATCTGCCCTTGTGGCTAACCTGTTGCTGAAAAGAAACCCGTGGGGAAGCAAGCCAGGAGACGGAGTTTAGGGACAAAGTATATTGTTCGTTCTCTGGCTACACTGAAGAGAACTTGGAAAGGATTTGTAAACTTAGGAATGAATGATAAGTAACTCAGTTTGAGTCTTATCAATCCCCACTAATAGTCTTTGAGCTCCTAATAAAGTGAATAAGCTTTATAAAAAATTAAAGAAGGCTGTTATACTGATAAGTATTAGAATGCATCTACTAGCACGTTTACTGTTACAGCTGAACAATTACTGCCCTTAAACTTGTTTCCACTAATAACATTTTGTATTTCTTACATTTATAATGCTAATATAAGGTGCTTAGGCCAATATTTTGTCACATTGTAACATTTCTTCAGTACTGTGGCAGTAACAGGATTTACAGTGCCTTTCAAAACTTTTGCATACTATCACATTACAACCACTTCAGAGAAGTGTACTGAAGATTTTAGGTGACATTAATATTGCTATATCAATGTCTAGCAATATCAATGTCTCTTAATATTGTCAAAAAGAACATAACAGTAATAAAAAAACAATCTTCATCATAAACCTCAAAGAATTTATATTTATCTTTTCTTCAGTTATTTCTCACCCTTTTGTAAATAATGTAATGTTAGATTTAACTGTGATTACTAGAGAGTGCCCATCTGTGTATAACTTAAATTTAGAATAAATAGAGAACATTAGTGATGAAGAATAATGGGCTCAGCAACAGCTCTCTGATAAAGTTATGAAGCTCACAGATCATGTATTTATGGCACAGCTGAAGACTATAGGCCTAACAGCTGCTAAAGTAGAAACAGCCAACAGGCTTACTGTAACGCAGGAGCAGCTACAGACACTCACAGCTCAGAGCTCAGGTGCAGTTTGCCATAAGATGCATATTTTCTCCAAGACACCTTGATCAAATGGATGCTTTTAAATATTTGTCTCTCCATATGCGCACAACTGGTAGAAACATACTTGCACACTTGTAGGGTTGCTTGCAGGAAAAAGGTGATTCTGAAAAGTACTATTTCAGAAAGACTGAGCACCAAAGCACATGACACTTTCCAGATTTTCACCTGTAAAAGAGAAAAACAAAGAAAACCAAAGTTGCATTCTTAGCTGAAGACATGAGTTTTTTCACATTGCATATTAGTTTAAAGAACTAAAGATGAGATACTCATAAAGTTTAAGTAGCATGTCTCATTATGTGGTGCTAAGAAGAAAGAAAGAAAGAAAGAAAGAAATAACATCCCTGTCACACTGCCTCACCTCGGTCCGTCTTACTCTCAAGGTCTTTCCTCGTCTGAAAGGCTTTGTGTGACAGCTGTAGCTACTGAGTGCTGATTGCAGTGAAGCCACATGGTGTTTCCATGGAAATGGCACTCAGGTTACTCCTTTGGTGCAATGCTTTGGAGTAGTCTATAGGATTCTCATCTGCAGTAAACATATTCATTCAGGGTTTCAGGTCTGACTCAAAATGCAGCTCATGTTGGCAGTGTATACTGTGAAGGGGCCATTTATCCACATACTGAAGAGCGTATAATCTCAGTCAGTCCATAGGCTTTTATTGACTAGCACTATTAATCCTGAGACCATTTCATTCATACAAAACCTATGGACTACAAAAACAATTATTTGAGAAGTTAGGGTTTTCAGGATATATATATTTTTTAGTTCTTACTCATTAACTTACCCTACATTAATAGCAATTACATTACATTTTATATATATATATATATATATATGTATATATATATATATATATTAAACCTAATGTAAAATATGTACAATGTAAAAAATATACGATCTGTGAACCACAACAGAGTATTTTTGTTGACTGAAGAACACCAAAAATAAAAATGTGGCTAAAAAGAACATTTTCTTGGATCATTAACTTTATGCTCAAATTGCACCTACAGAAATCTGCTTTAACAGTGGCATTAACTCTTCCATCAACTTTATTTCCTGATTGGTTAGAATAAATTCTGGGCCTTTTCATCTATTTTTCTACTAACTTCCATTCCACTTATCGTGCATAGATTATCTTTGAATCAAGTGACTGTTAAATCCTTTTATTGACAATTATCAGTCAGATACAAGTTCATTATATTTACATTAGAAATTTCTGTTTTGTTAATCAATCAGTTTTTGCAGCAAAACGTTTGGTGGTAAAACAAATATGGAAGTCCTTACTGTTCTACAGTGCTTAAATTGATATTTTTGTGTCAGAAAAGTGGATGTTTTGAAAATCAATGGAAGGACCAATTTTGATTTATTATTGTTTCATATTTTCAAAATCTGTAGCCTTTCAGGCCCAAAAGTAGGATTTTTGGTCTTTAATAATGGTTCCTATCCCAATTAAATTAATCTACAATTACTACTTATTACTACTTTAAGATATATAAAAATGTTAATGCTTAATGTTTTTATGTTTAATGTCAATATTAAAAAAATTTAATGTTTACATTAAGATTTTTGACATATTAATGTAAACATATATTTTCAATAAGGAGTCATTCATCTTAAGTTTTTTTTTACAAATCTTTTCCAAGGGTTCTAGTAAATAATGTCTTTAAAAGGCTGAATATTTGCATTCCTATTTGAATTTTCACTTATGGTAGGTGTAAAATCAAGTTGAAAATTTCAAGAAATACCACAAATGTGTCATCACTGAACGTCACAGTGGTCATCACCACAGCTCTCAACGTAATCTTGTATCGGTAATGCTCCATTTGAAGTTGCCTTTGGGAGGACGAGGGCTGAGGGGGCAATTATCGTGTATGTCCTCAAGAGGTCTGGCATTGTGGAGGAAAAGGCTGAGCAAAAAAGATCAGAGAAGGAAGGTACACACAGAAGTACATCTGAAGGCTTTCTAGATCCCAGGTATTACCAACTGTCTGAATTAACAGGATACACATACTTCACGAGACAGTCAACATGTCATGTCTTAACAACGTTTGGCTTCATCTAAGAGCCAAAATTCTTACATGAGCTCCATGAGCTCTGTGCTGTTTCGCAAGCTTAGATGAGGTCTTAAGCCTCCACAGAAGATGAATGCAGAGTGCTAAATTAATTTGAGGCATTTTCTTTTGTGCGTTGACAAAAGGGACCAGGTTGAAGCTGGTTTCCATAGCTGATGACAGATCATCGGGCTGCAGTGTTTGCCCAGGTGTCAGGCCTCCCCGCTGCAGACAGCGGAGGGCTTGTCCAGGTCTCCAAATTTCACATTACTGAAGCTGCTGTGTCTTGATTGCATGGCCTCATTCAGAAAAGAAATGAAAGAAACACTAAAAAATAATTGTGACCAGAAAAAAAACCAAAAAAAAACTGTTGTTGGAACATGCCCTGCATTCAATACTAGAAAAGACATTTAGAAAATGCTTTTCAAAGTCTTGTTGATAAACGTATGATCGCCAAACAGTTGAACTTAATAGTCGCACGAATTTGCATGTGTTCAATATCCAGCTTTGTGTTTTTGCGTGCCGTTCTGCACGCTCTCTTTTCCCAAACAAAATGAATGCATGGTAGTTACTCTTTACGTGAGACTACTGGAATACAGTTTGTAACTGCACTATATAAAATACTCCCTGTTTTGTGGTCAGAATGTATTGAAGGTATAAATATATCGGCATGAACACTCCTTTGTCTGTACCTCACTGAAATCTGCAGTGTTTGGTTAAGGTTCAGCTTTTGGAGGCCATTCCATAACTGTCAGTCCAATCACTTAGAGACGTCTGTGTGTGTGTGTTGCACTGGGCGGAGTAATGTCGGCACAACAGGCAGGTAAAATGCCTCAGACCAATGGAAGGTAGAGATCCATGCAAGTTTGTTTAGTAGGGAAACACAAAGTAGATAATAATTAGAATAAGTAGAATTGATGCATAATTCTCAAAAAGTGTGCATTTGCATTCAGTTCCCTGAGTGTTATAGAACAATGTTTTGCTGCAGTGTTGTGGAGTATGTTGTTACTAGCTCTGCACATGAAGAAATCAAAGTTTTTCATTCTTATTACCTCTTTATTTAGCTATATCCATCTTCTCATCAACTCTGAAGACAAGCATCCCCTCATCATAATTGTTGTAGTAGAAAGGTGTGCATTAAAAGCAATCACATGCACATTATTTATTTAGGGGTATCAGATTGAAATGGGGCACACAACCATTCCAGATTTGAATAAGATTTTCAAAAAATCTTCCTTATTAGGATTCTTCCAGGACATATTTTGACCATCAGGATGGTGTATTGAAAATTCAATTTCTGCTTCACAGCTTTTATGTGACTGCAAGGCAACACAGTCTGTATCTATGTTTCCTTGCAGCAAGAAGATCCTGGATTCAAACTCCCTTTTGGGGTGTTTCAGCATGCTCCCCCTGCATGCCAGATTTGCTTACTAGCAATGATTTTCACAGTTCAGGCAGATTTTTCAACCTGAGCTTTGAGTCTCTGCAGCTTCTCTAGAATCACCACAGGCCTCTTGACATATTCTCTGCTTGCCTATCAGTTTTGGTAGACTAACAGATCTCAGTATAGGTTTATAATTGTGCTTTACTCTTTGCGTTTTCAGTTCGGCCACAGACAGAAATCCTGAATTATTAGCGCTGTTTGCGTTTTGATGTAGTGAAATTGCTCATTTTGAAGGGATTGCGATCAGCACTCCTTCAGTTCATTTTTTTCTAAGATGTGATCATCCTTTTGAAAAACACTACCCTTGAACCGCATCGTGTGCTCACATGCTCCTCTTGCATGTTTATATTCGTCTCTCTTTTCACTTTTAGGAGTTGATATAAGAGGACGAACAAGATGTAGAAAATGTCAGAATTACATGACTGAGCTGAAAAGGGCCACAAGTTTCTCTACATTTCTAAGGCTTATTGGACAAAAGAGCAAGGGGATTCATTTTTCCACGGGGTGAAAGGAGAAGAATTGGAAGACTCTGTCACTTAATTTAGCGGCTGAGACTTACCCTGCAAAGTTTTGTTTTTCTAAGCCTCCAACATAACAGAGTGTGCCTTGCCGTCAGCACCTTAAGCAAGTAAAAGCGCTCCCTTTATGAGCTAAACCCGCCAGATATTTGCTTTGTGAATCCCAGCGAAAAGAAAAGAGGAGGGTTTGCTGTGAATAACTTTTAAAACACTGTGTATGAAACGAAAAAAGCTGCAGAAGACATGAAAGAGCAGAAGTGAATTGAATGTTGTTTTTTCCCCCCCTAAGTCTATGAAACAAAAAAAACGGCGATGGGATCTAAATGCTTCTTTTCCAAAAGCCTTAGCCAGGTGATTCATCACAGCGCTCTGTCAAAAGAGCTTTCCACAACATGAGGTGAACAATGACACTGTGATTGCAAGGACAGGAGAGCTCTTGATTGAAAGATATCAGCTATATGTTCAGCAGAAAGCAGGGGGCCAAATGGAAGAGCAGTGTGGAGGAAGAAGGTGGGGAGGGCCGCAGCACACTGATGAAAATAAAAAAGTAAAAAAAAATCTCACCCCTTCGACATGGGTGTCAGGAGAACTTCACAGGGAGCCGTGCACAGCGAGAACCTTCAGATTGAAGTTTACCAAAACAATTTAACAGATGCTTTACTTTGAAGAGAGGAGCTGCCAGGCAGATTGATTGGAAATGAAAGGAGAATAAATTTCAAGATCCGCTGCCGTAGCGTAAGCACGAGCTGATCATGGATCACCGTCAGATCATTAGATTACACATAAACCTGTGTAATCTAAGTACTGTTCACCGCACTGTTCAGCGGTGAACAGTATTTCCACCGCTGGGTTCAAAACATATTGTTGAAAAAAAATAAATCAAGGCTTTAGTTGCCAATAAAGTTTCACTTAATAGAAAGCAATCTGAACATGAACTGCATCCCCAGCACCTTCAAATTTTTAATTTGGGAAAATTAAATGAAGCATGAATACAAACCATGTATTAAGAAAGCCATTATAAAGATTAGTTTCCTAGCTCATTGTTTGCACAGATTTATATATTTTTTTCATCTGACAAATTGGATTTATTTTTAATCTCCATCTTTACCATACCTAAGAATGTATAAGAGTTTTGGAGGCCCACAGTTGTCGTCCTGATTTCATGGTTGCAGTGTGTTTCCGGTCTTTTCATTACATCGATAGTTGTAACTCCAATTCACTTGAATTATATGACTTTGTCTACCAGGAGCTTAAAAAGCTATCACATCATTCATTCCATTCATTAAATTGTTTAGAAGACGGTAATAACTATTTATTTCACACAGAGACATTGCTGCAAAATTAGCACAAACACATGGTGTAGAACCAGCAGCTTCTCTGATCATCTCTATAGTATTTAAAGTCACTTTGACACTGTCAACCTAATCTGATTTGTATTTTGCGAATGTTTAAGTCACCATACAGTACATTCTGTAGAAATATGTTTTTCTAAGTTTTGTTTAGGTATGGATTGCAGGAATGGCAGCCAGATTCATTTTACAGAGCAATGTCAAATACTTTCTAAAGTAAACAAGACAATTCCAGAGAAAGGTGTTGTCTGCATGACAGCATTGTTGTTTTAAGACCTTTAAAGTCCTTATATTTATTGTCTTGATATAAAATGTTCCACCTCTAACAGCAAAACCGTGGTATGTGCTGTACCTTCTCAATCCAGTAAATAAAAATCTGTGAGATTTATTTTGTTACACTGAAACAAATATTGAGGTTTGGAGTTTTTCTCTTTTCATACAAGATTTGCAACATCCTTTGGTCAATGCACTGTAAAAGCAATGACTGTAATCACTGTAAAAACGATGTGGCAACAGACAATAAGTTTGCAAAGTTGCATCAGAAGGAACAAAGAGATTTCTGAAACATATTTTGGATAGATGAAAAAAAATGAAGATGTTTAGCAAGTAAGTGCTCCATCAAATATTGCCAATCAGTCCCATACAAGCTGTTAAGCATGGTGGTGGAGGAGTTATGATTTGGGCTTGTTTTGCTGCCCCATAAACAAGACACCTTGAAGTGGCTGAGTCAACCATGAAGTGCCCAAAATTATTATCAAATCTAATCCAAAGTCCAAAAGGAAAAGGGCAAAGCTCAGCTGACACTGGGTTGTGAACAGGAGTATGATTCCGCAAATGTCATCAAATCAACTATAGAGTGGCTTAGAAAGACGTGAATGAAGGTGCTGCAATGACCTAGTCAAAGTCCAGACTTGAGCCTCATTTAAATGTTTGAGGGGCATCCCTTTCTGCAGCTGTGCAGAAAGGGATGCCCTTTAAGTAAAAAATAAAGTCAAAATGCCAAGAAAAAAACTTGAAATGATGAGAAAAAATAATTTTGGTGTTGATTTAAAAAAGGAAGAAAACCATAAAAAGAAAAAAAACAAACTAATATGTTGAGAAAATATCAAAATCATTTTTGGACAAAAGTGGTCGAAATTCCAAGTATGTTGAGAAAAACTCAGTGTCAATGAAATGCTGAGATTGAAGTTGAAATGTCACAAGAAAGTAAAAATTAAAAGTTGAAATTACAAGAAAAAAGTTTAACTGTAGAGAAGTCAAGATCACAGAAAAAAAAAGTATAAGGTTGAAATCAATCCGTTCATCCATCCATTTTCTGTACACCCTTGTCCCTAGTGGGGTCGGGAGGTGCTGGTGAATGTTTAGAGGCGGGGTCACCCCGGACAGGGCGCCAGTCTGTCGCAGGGCAACGCCGACAGCCAGGACGAACAACCATGCATGCACACACTCACACCTAGGGAGAATTTAGAGAGACCAATTTACCTGACAGTCATGTTTTTGGACTGTGGGAGGAAGCTGGAGTACCCGGAGAGAACCCACACATGCGCAGGGAGAACATGCAAACTCCATGTATAAGGACCCCTGGCTGGGAATCGAACCCAGGACCTTCTTGCTGCAATGCAACAGTGCTACCAACTGTGGTACTGTGTGTGAAATGTTATGAACAAAATCAAACTTTTAAGGAACATCCAGTCATACACAGAAAAGAGGAA
Organism: Alfaro cultratus; assembly: GCA_903066825.1. Classification (NCBI taxonomy): domain Eukaryota; kingdom Metazoa; phylum Chordata; class Actinopteri; order Cyprinodontiformes; family Poeciliidae; genus Alfaro; species Alfaro cultratus. The sequence continues at coordinate 28,229 of CAEFZX010014339.1, read as the reverse complement.
AACTTTAAAAAAAATGTGTTAATATATCCCATCAAAATAAGATGAGACAGTTAATCCTTATAGTTCTAGTAGTAATTCCAGCCTATTTAATGACATTATTCATACTTTATTCTCATCATCTTAGTCTTAATTATGTAACTCTGTCAGAGGTTCTCTTAGAATTTTGACCTCTGTCACAATTTTTGCCTTTGCTTTTTGAAATAAATCTTTGTCTTTAACATCAACTTACTCTATTTGTGACATTTTCATTTTGCTCTCAAATAAGAAGCTTAAAAAAAATTCCTCTATTTTTTTTTTCCTTTAATTGATCATAATAGTTTCTATTAATGCACATCTTCACTGATAAAAAAAAAAATGATAATCAAAATTACCATATTATGTTTGCCTTGATTATTTGGTTAGACACCAACTGCTATTGGATCTGAGTGAGAAATCTGCAAGAAATACATGGCAGTACAGCTTCTAAAATGCATTGTTACATACAGTATAAATGTTTCTCTCATTAACAATCAACAATCCATGGTAAAGATTTTAATGCGTAATGTTCAAATTCCAGCAAACCTTGTGCTTTCTTATCCAAAGTACAGCCCTTCATGTAAGGTCTCTGACGGTTTTTCTCCTCGTATTTCCCCCATGTGGTAAAAGTGTAATCACCTTAGACACTATTTACACTCAGGGCTGAGCTCTACTATTACCCTTCCATCAATATCAGCACTTAAAGTTCATAAATCTGTGAGCCAGAACTCCAGCCTGTAATTTTCACAGTCCCTAATTTACAGAGAGAAGGAATAATATTACAGGGTATTCCGCTAAATAGTGATGATACTCACACATAATTGTGAGAGACATCGGGAACTCTCACTGCTTACAAAAGCCTCAATACATCAAGCCATTTGTTACATATGGAAGTGCATGCGTCATAACAACACAATTATGAAATGTGGGCAATGAAAATCTTTCTATAGTGACTGCTTCATCAGAAACATCTTCCTGTTTATGCAAAGAGCTCAGTTTTGCAGACATCGAGTCAGCATTTCGCTTCTTTTCTGCAGGAATAAGCATGTGATTTAGGCAACTTTTGACAAGATATTGTTGATTCCAGGCGCGTCGGCTTCAACAGCCGTCTGATTTTTAAGTGCCGGTGGCTTGAAATGGTCAATTTCAGCTCAATAAACATTACACCAGACACAAGTCTTTGCATTAAACACCAGCAAAAGAGCAATGTTGCAAAGATGTGCTGCAGTTTAGCTAAGCTGCTTTGGTCTCAGCAAAGGTAGGTTGCAGGAGAAAGGAAGAAGATACAGGAACCATTCAACGGAAATACATAGATTCTGGAAGACAAGAATATGATTAAGTGAGTAAGATAAGTAGTGGCCAGTCAATCTGGCAAAGAACAGTGGTACACGGTGACCTTTCTATATTCAGCACACAAGACATGGTTCAGGTGAGTTGTTAATTTGCAGGGCACTGGGTCTCAATGTCTGAGGTGTTTAAAATTGTGTGAGCAAATTTTTGTAGACTTAGAGATGGGACTGTTGTCTTCCAGCATGGAGTGGCAGGTTCTCCCCAGGCATGGGCTCTTTACTCCCGCTTCTTCCCACAGTCCAAAAACATGACTGTCAGGTTAATTAGTCTCTATGAATTGCCCTTGGGTAAGAACATGTATGCGCATGGTCAGTTGTCATCTGTGTGTGTGTGTCCCCTTCCTAGATCTTCATGACATGTCCATAATATATGATGTCTCTTGTCCAGTGACCATTAGAAAATGGCACCCTCCTCCCCCAATCAACTTTGCAGGGATCAGCAATGGATGGTTTGACTTAATGAAGGGATAAAACCCTCCATGAACATTCATAATGATGGTGAATTATTTCTTCAAGTGGTCAAAAACATTCATTGATTAATGCAGCAATTCAGCAGTACAGTATTTGTTCTAATGTTTATGTTGTAATCACATGATAAAAATAACGATATAAATGATTTCAATCTAATTCAACTGCAGATCTGAAGAATACCAAGAAAAAAAAAGGGAACGCGCTCATGATGGTGTCATGAGATACCGTCAAGATCATTTTCTTGGAAGTTATAGAGAGTAATTGTACTTTGGCAGGTATTTTATCTTGGAGAGGTAAATATTTGCTGTCCTGGACACTGCTATCTGGAGATCCGTCCTTATCACTTGTGTAACTAAACTACATGTGGCCATGCCGAGGCGCCTCGTTTCCAGAAAAGATAAGGACACAAGAATAAGAGACCTGGATTACACAAAGAAAAGCAACAGATATAATATCTACATGATTTAAGAACTAAAGTAGAGATCAAATATTGGATCAAAAACCTGCATTTTCTGTTTGTTTAGTTTAACTAATAGTGTCTTGAATTTTGTCTTAACTTTTGTTTGTCTATTAAATCTCATTCTCAATGAGCAAGCAATCTAAGAAATCTTAATCAATAATTTACCTATCTTGTTTTGATTATCAGGATGGCGTGATCCTTGCAAACAGATAAAATTCTATGATAAAGGAGTGGTCAATATTAATTCTATTCTATAATATCTAAAATAGATTTAATTTAAATCTAAATAATTAAGAAACTAATGTCCTCTCCAGCACCCCTTTCCTTTTCCCTAGACAGATGTCAATATGCCGGATAGACAAAATAGATGTTGCACTATAAAACTGTCAAACAACTCTTCAGGGGATGTAATTAGTTCTTCCTGCACTCTGGTCTTGTTATTCCCACCATGAGTGGAGACACATTGAAAGCTTCCTTAACCCCCCCTCCCAAAATCCACCAATTTACCAAACTCCCCTAAACTATCCTGAAATCCTCGTTTTCCTCCCACAGCATCACACGAGATTGAAAAGCATCTGCTAAATGATAAAAAGCACCATCGTTGCCAAATTAGCACCACATTCAAAGGCTCTGAAAGGCTGCAACAATGAAGCCTGAGCAGCAAAAAGCTTAATTATCCAAGATGCGTGTGCGCGCGTGTGTGTGAGAGAGCGAGGGAGAAAGAGAGAGAGTGTGTATATAGATCATACATGTCTGTGCTCTCTTCCCAGGTTTAGTGCCGATGATGTAAGATCATATTTCTGTATTTGTCACTGGAAGAACATTACGTCACTGATATTGCTGGGTGGCAATTAGACTGAAGATACTTGGGCAACATTGTCGGCACTGGAGGCATTAGTTTTTACAGTGCAGAGCAAGATTTCATGTCCGTCAAACAACACAAATTATATATATTATGAATACAACTATGTACTTTCTACACATGACAGAAGCAATACCATTTCCCTGAACAATGCTGGAGAAAACCTTTGTTTTCTCTGTGTCTTTTCAGGTAACATTGTCAATATTTGTTTCTATTAAAAGCTTGTTTAGTAATAAATTAAAAACATTTGCATTATGTACCACATATTTGGGTTCATGTTTCTTACCTTTAAACTGAAATATACCTGAACGCACATCTAATGCAAAACATTGTCAACTATATTCCTCTTCCAAATGATAAGATTAACAATCAGGAAAACTTCTTTCAGCATTCATTACTTACAGGTGGTTGTGGTTGTATTTTGGTAGATTTTTTAAGGTTTAACACTAGATTTTGTCAGAAGAGAGTTTCTTAATGGCTTTCCAACAATTTGGGTAGCCAGGATTTTCATTTATCTTGAATATGTTGGTACTGTCAGTGTGATGGACTACAATGTTTACAACTGTCAGTGTAACTCAATTTGTTACAAACATAATGGCTAATGCTTTTTGTGCTTGCTTTATAGCTCACACAGCCGAGGGTATAATGAATTGACACTTACTGTCATGCTGTTTACTTTATTCTCCTTCACATTTATTACTTTTAATCAAAGTGTCTCAGTGAAGAGCTCTGCCTCTTTAACACAGATGGAAAGACAATGACTGGGCCAAAACAAAACCAAAATTGATATTCACACATTTGAAAAAACGCAAGACAGCAAGTTAGATGTTTATTTAAAAAACAGATATGCTAACCAAGAACTGAATATGCATTCTGTAATTTTAAATATTTAAGTTTGAATTTAATTATTCTATTTGAAACAGACAGGGAAATTTTCAATAATAAAATATATTTTCCTCAAGCAGGACATCAACTGAGCTCCGTGTACTTATGGAGAACGTTTACAGTTTTCTTGGATTGAAAAATAACTACGCTGAGTTTTACTTGCAAAACAATGTATGTTGGGTTGGGAGTGTGTTTCTTCGATATTGTTCATTGTTTGACTTTACTTTTGTTTTGGGGTTCTCTTTGTCCCTTTTTTACCATTCAGTGACTCCAAGTGTGCTGCCAAGTTGCTGGGAAGCAGGTCAGATGTGAGAGCATCCAGACTGTGTACTTCTAAAGCAAATATGTTCAACTGACACCAAATAATCTGTGTATGAATCTAGCTTTAAACTTTATCTTAAGGGCATCTCAATAAAACATTAGGGATACATAAATGTAATATATTTTCTTATTTTATGTAAAGCCAGCAGCACAAATTATTTGCAAAGATCTAGAGAACATTAAGATAATACTCAGAAGAGCTCAAACTGGGCAAACAGTGCTTTCCCATTTAACATTTAGTCAAAAGATGCACATTTAACACACTTCACTGACTGCAGTCCTTAAAGGATCTGTGTTAGCGCATTTAGAGATGAAACAAATGAATCTTCTTTGGTTAAACTCTTCTGCTTCACATGTCTAACAGAGAAATAAAAGACAAATTCAACCTTAGTGCAATAAGTTGCCATCAGAAACATTATTACAAAAAAACAAAAAAACAAAAAACATATCTCTGCTGTTCTGTAGTGAGCAAAAGATAAGCAAAGTAAGTACAATTCAAATATTGTTTTTTATTTATTAAAGGGACATATCTATCAAACACAACCTGGATCTGTGTAAAAAAAAAAGTCATAGTCCCCTAGACCTCATAACTTATTTTGACCCTGTCCACTTGGACTTATAGAGGGGGTATTATGTATTTTTTCAGGAACATCATAGCATTTTATAACTCTATCTAGTAACTGTGTTTTATTTAGTTGTTATAAAAATACCATATATGCGAACCACAGCCTAAAAGAAATTTAACTTTGCCATTTGATGCCTTGAAATGGGCCTCTTTCTCCGCCTTCAACACATCGTCACAACAATGCCTTCTTATTATGTCCTAACAACTCTTCTTAGGAGTGTTGAACTGAGAACTAGTTGCTATGATAAGCTCAGCAGACTCGATCCGCCAGATGTTTGCTAATTGTTGCTGCTGCTAATCTGGTGGAACTGAGTGGGGAAGGGTGTGTGGGACCAAGTGTTTATATACCCCCATATTTTTGCAATGTGAAATTTAAGTATTCCTTAAAGATGCATGAAAGAATCAAAGCAACATTCCATGAAGGAATAACATTATAACTATAAAGGAATTATAAAAATTATATGAAAAAATATTGATTTGGCACAGTAACTCTTTCCCCCTTTTAAGAAACAACTGACCAAATGGTAGTAGAAATTATGTTATCCAAAACCCTGTCTCTGTTGTTTCTTACTGCCAGAAAAGTGTTTTTTTAATAATTAATTGCTTTGAAAACAGGAAAAACGCACAGATTAAATTCTTTTAGTTCAATGAAAAACTTCAGTTTTGTGGCACCAAATAATGAAATATGGTCTTTATGTGTCAAGAGGAAGTGGCACAATGTATTAAATATATTATTCTGTTTGGAAACAAAGAGCAAGCATGGATTTCTAGGAAACCATTTAAGGTAATGACTATTATAGGGTGTTAAGAATGTGGCTTGAATCAAGCTTAATTAGATGATCTTATTACACAATTTAAATAATGCCAATTCCACACATTTACACATTTAGAATAATGCAAATGGGAATCTAAAACTACACTTGGTTGATATTTCAGTTTTATTGTTTCATTGTGTGCATTTCCCTTCAAATCTTTTGACAGGGTGTGGATGAAACTGACCATAGCCAGAATAAATTACATGTATCCTGTGTTCAAAGGTTTGGAGTAAAGAACATAAAAAAATAACTCCTGATCATTTATGTAAAACCTTCCTGTGGGCCTTCATCTTTAACAACACCCAGTTTTACTTAGTGAACCACAAGAAAGTGCTGCTGACACTTTGCAGAAGCCCGTCTGTAATTCCTACTGATACCTGGGCATACAACCTGTTTCTGCTCTGTGGGAGAATACTTTAAGAGCAGAATAAATCCAAAACTAGAAATACAGTCTAGCTTTCACACCCCTTGAACTTTTCAACATTTTTTGTCAACAGCACAACCTGATCAGTTGTTTAAATTCCTTGTAAACAACATACTGTATGTTTGTAAGCACTCACAGCATACAAACCTATAGTATAAATCCTTATTTTATTTTCGCTTAATGTTTAATATTATTAAATGTTACCAAGGAAACATGTGTGAATTTTAAGCTATTTTTTTTAATTGCTTTTTATGAAGATTCATTCAGTCCTGGATGAAGGGAAGGTCATCAGGGTCCTTTCTGCTGACCTAATTGTTTATTGCAGTCTGGCCCTGTAGTAAAACCATCTTTGCTGCTTTTGATATATTTTTGGGATTACTGTTCTTCTGGAAGGTGAGCCTTTCGATAACGGTAAAAATCGTATAAAATAATAATAACATCCCTATGTTTCACCAGAAGGATGATGTGTTTACCTAACAGGACAAGTAGCATTTCGCATTTCGGTTAAAAAGCCAAGTTATAGTTTCATTTGACCAGAGCTTCTGCACATTTGCGGCACCCACAACATATCTTATGGCATTCTGCAGATCTTATAGCTTTCTTTTAATTTTTCTAACAAGTCTCTAGATTATTTTTTTTCACACACCATTCCAGTACGGAGGTTTGTAATGTAGGTTTTTTTTATTGTTGGTGTTGTGTTAGAGTAAAGGGGGAAAATGCATGTAACACTTTTGGGTGGCTTTATTAGAAAAGAAAAAGACAGTGCACTATATTTTTTAACAGTCAGTTAAAGTCCAGCTACAATACATTGAAATTTCTGTTCGCAAAGAGAACAAGAGCGAAAAAGTTCAAAGGGTTTGAGTAGATTTGCAAGGCATGTAAAATTACCACTGAAAATGTTTCCCGCTCAGTTGTGCAGGTTGCATGAATGCAGCACTGTGGACGACCACGTCATATCAAATGACCCTGTTATTAAAATGTAAATAAGTGCCAACCAATATAGGCTACAAAAATAAGATGATTCACAGAGTTTGTCTTCTGTGCCAGTCTTTGAATCCGTCAGATCACAAAGAAGAAGCGGGAATGGTGCTCAGAAAAACCAACACCTTTGTGTGGCCAGGTAAATTGATCACAGTCGAAAAAGCTCGTGTCATCCCCGACTTGGAGCCACAGAGAGCTTTATTGTTGTATTGTGAATATATGAATGCAAATGCATGGCTTTCTCCAGAGTTCGCCTCAGACCCTGGATGCATCAGCGCCGACCAGAAACGTGCCCGGTCTAGCATCAGAGCCCGAATGTAGGAGAATCACAGAGGGTCAAATTCAAAATGCGGTGCCACGCCGATACCCTGAGACACCATTTAACCGCACAGGCATAATTAATGCTTTATTCCTTCTCAGCTGCCTTCACAAGCTGCAGATGCAGGGAAGATGACCTGAGACAGGGAAACCACATGTGAAGAGGCAGCATGGAAGTGAGGTATCATGTTTACTTTCATAAATATGGCAATCCCCCTCTATCCCCCCTCTGCCCTTCTTATAGCTGTTTTTTTACCTAGCAATTAAATCCAGTTAGAGATAACTCTCAGCTGCATCTCTGCCTTCACAGGAGTCTCAGCCTCCAGCTCGGACTGATAATAACTATGGTCGGGCTCTGTTTCAGCCATTCATTTGATAAAGTGCTTTTCACCTTGCAGCTTTCATTATCCACACACCAGACAGCGCCTGCGTGTGGATGAGTAAGTTTATTTGCTTGGCTCCGAGTGGGCTGATTAAACAAGTGTCATGTCATTATTCTTTAATCAATTTTTCAATTATGATTAAGGAGCTTTAATGCTGTAATGGAAGGTGAACTCTATAACAGAGCGGCAAAGTGATTAGACACCACTGGAACTGGTCCAGCAACAGGAGGAGGAAGAAAAAAAAAAAAGCAGACAGCCTATTTTTTTCTTGAGTGAGATTGATCTTGTTGACGGAAATGGCCTTGGTTCATAACGGACCATGTCTGCTAGCAACAGCTTATCTGGTCCAGTGGAGTGTCTGTCTGCACATCTTTTGGGAGGTTCTTTAAAGAAGGTGAGTAAAGAAGTCACTGTTAGAAAAGAGGTAGAGAAAAAAGATGTATATTGTGATGAACTGCCTTGACATTGCAAGGCAGCTTTCATGCCACCTAAACATGCTACTCCAAGGGTAGATTTTCAGACAGTCTCCATGCACACACATCAAGGAATTCATTTTATTTCCTTTACGTTGAAAACATATGTTGCATTCTGCAATTACAAATTATGTAATACAAACATTTTTATTTTACAAAGTATCTTTTCAAATAAGTAAAATTTATTGACTCTAAAAAAAAGAAAAGACAAAAAATTAAGTAGGGATGATGCATCAATCGTCATTTCTTTTGGCCCCAATGTCAATCTGAGGCCTTAAAGAACAGCTATTTCCCCAATACCAACTCCAGGGCCAATACCTTATCATAATTAGAGCCATATTAGTGTGTAATTGTGCCATCTCTCTCCAATAACACTTTGGATCTGACAGTACCATCAAACCCTTTTTCTCTGGTTTGTAACAGATATTTTATCCCAACCAGAAATTCTGCCAAAAGACTCAATATAGTGGAGCTCCAATTTAACTCTGTTCAGAAAATGTGCGTTAGCTCAAATACACAGACTGTACCTTCACCATTTCATCAAAATCTGACTATACATAAAGCTGCAGTCTTCAATAAACCCATATTCTGCAAAAGAAAGTCCTCTGGAGCAGTTTCCTGAAATGTTAGGTTAACATCAACATGTCTCCTCTGTGTTTCAATAATTTGACCTGTGATATATTTTACTGGTGGTCCAGTTTAGTGTTTGCTGTCAAAATCTACAGAAAAAGTCCTTCCTCATCTTTGAACAATGTTAAATTTAATAACTAGAATTCTAGCTGCAGTTCTACAGCTGCCAATACAGTCTCTATTCTGCTACCCACGTCATCGTATTTTGTGAAAAACATTTTGACTGAACATGTTCAGAGAATATACAAACGCTACACAAGAGGCATGTAAATCCAAGATTGCAAATAGATCATTTTTTGTGCATTTTGCCAAGATTGGAGTAAAACTAAAAACTAAAATGGCTCATGAAAGAATTTGAATTCTAAATAATTTCAGTGCTGCTACTGATTATTAATTAAACAAGCACTTGAAACATGTGTTTTTAAGATGATACAAGTACCAAATTAATGCTAAGTATTCATAATTACTTAAATAAACATATTTAATCGCAAAGTTAATTGGTTAGTTAGTTTTTATGACAGATGATAAACAGCAATAGGCAGATATCTGTTCAGTGGAATACCTTGTTGCACATTATTCAAAACACTATTATCCTCCCACAGACACACACACACACACACACACACACACACACACACACACACACACACACACACACACACACACACACACACACTCATATATTCACCTCAAATGTACTTTAACCTGCTCCTCTTGAGAATTATTGCTCACTGTGCTGGCATGAGTTAGCAAATAACTGCTAGTGAGGGGAGGAGGAAGCTTATAATATGCATTGGGAATTTTAATCTTGACTTTTAATAAGCCTTTGACCTTCTTGCGTCTGTAGCCTATAATTAGAAATTCTGTCTGGGCCAGATTGACAGAATACTGTGTTCTATGGTGGGTAAAACCTTGTGCGACTGCGGTCAGAGGGCCTTCTAAATCACGCAGCAGCATGAGAAATGTTTAATCTAACAAATTGGTTTCTGTTTCCCCTCTTTTTTTTTCATTCTTTCATGCAGTTGGTATTCTGAATATGGGGTGATGTCATCATCTCATCCTTTTAAGAGTGACTGTGGACCATATATTGTGAGGGAGAGACAGAGAATCAGGACCTAATGGTCTCTCCTCCTGCAGCCAAATCTAATTTTGTCCTTATCTTTTCCAAGTTTAGCTATCCCATCGAGCTTTGTGGACTTTAACTGTTGACTTTCCTCAGTCAGTGTTTTTGCATATGTGAAATCATACATCAAACTGAGCTGCAGCTGTACATCTACCTGCTATTATTAACCCTATGCAGGTGACCCAGTTTAAACTGATGAAAACATTAGGATTTCCAATATTCTATGTAAATTAAAAATGATGAAGCACCTCTTCTTCCTTGGGCCTTTGTCAGGCTGCACTAAATTTAGCATTTATTTACTTTATGTCCTTGCTGGCGTGTCCTTGCTAAATGAAGTCGAACAGGACTGCTACCATCCAGAGGACAGCACTGCCCACCTCCTCAGGATTAAGTGAATAACATGGGGACGTTTGTGCATCAACTGGAGAAAATGAGAAAATCTAGTGACATACACAAACAATACCTTGCAAATATTTTTATGTTTGTTGTAAAGTTCATATTTTGTCATGTAACTGAAAACATCCATGCACATAAAGTTATTTTGTTTACTGGTCCAATTCAAAGTTTGTGCTTACTTGCGAAAGGGAAAGAACATACGTGAATTTACATGCATACATATAGCTGTAATTTAGTTAAAGCCTGAGCTTTATCTAGGCCATTTCAACACATTAATTTCATTTGATGTAAACCTTTCCACTGTAGCTCTGACTGTACGTTTAGTGTTGCCCTTCTGCTGGAGGATGAATCTCTCACCAGCCTCGAGTATTTTGCCACCTCTAACAGGTTTTCTTCTGTTTTGCCCTGTACTTATGCTGCATTTGATTTCCACAAACATTTGATCTCAGAACTGAGAATTACCTCCCACCTAAATTGAGTGCTTTCTTGTTGCAAGTTAGAATGTCTTGCTGCTAACGACTGTTAGCGGTAGAAGCTATTAGCAAACCTTTTCTTCACATTTGCCTGTTTAAATGCTGAAGGCCCATGCTTGCAAACAGATTTTGTAGAACATTAAGTGTGCAACTAATTAATGAGATGCATAATGGTCAAAAGTGCTAAACTTCTCTACAACTTTATTCTTAGGATGCTGTATTGTTCTTTGTGTTCTTTCTAACAAACCTATGGGGCCTTCGCAGCATACCTGGATTTATACTAAGATTAGGTTATATGTAAATTACACATTAATTCATTGGTTGCACTGGGTTTTATTTAACGGTGCCAGAATAAAAGGTGTACATGGCACAGATTTCGATTTGTAAGTAATTTTGCATCATCTTCGTTCTACTTCACTTCGTGTTCCTGGCTGTAATGTGACAAAGTTCAAGGGGTATAGACACTTTTGAAGGCCACTGTAATGCGCAGAAATCTACTCTGATCTTTATAGTACAGGAATCTGGGCGCACAAACGGGCCTGCTTGCATCCAGTCATACAGGTATTTTAGTTTGCAGGTATTCGGGTCTCTATATGGCATAGTAGTATTTGCACCTTTGCTGTTTTAGTGTGTCAGTGTTGAGCGCTGCACAGTCCTATGGATCAGTGCCTCTGTATGAGTCCCTTGGAGCAGCCTCTTGTTCCTTTAACATTCCAGGTACATCCACACCAGCTCCTTCCTGTCGCTTCCCTTGTGTGGCGCTGATTGACAAGCGTCCGCTTCTCTCAGGCGCATAATCAATCTGCTAATTGGTGTCGGAGGGTCGGCTGCTGTTGAAGCGTTCCCTGCTTTTTCTCTGGCTAATTTATCTTTGTCATCATCAGCCTCACAAGGCACGTTAGTTGAGAAAGTTCAGCCTCTGCAGAGCCCTGTCTCCCTCTCACTCTTGCACACAGTACGCTTCTGTGCTTTGTTCCTTTTTTTTTTTTTAAAAACTGCAATGCATCACACAAAAGAGTAAATGTTAGTCTCACACCGTTTCCATTGGTAACCACGGCTCAGTAGGTAGAGAGGGGGAGCAGGTCAGTCTCTCCATGGAGGATAATTGGTGAAAACAATGTGCTTTATCATAATTCTCCACAGCAAATAACTCACAGAAGCAGAGAGACTTAGAGAATAATTAGAGCGAAAGCCTCTTAAAGTTGTTGATTATGTTGAATGCAATCCGATTTTAAGCAGATATTCTTAGAAAAGGTTTAAACCTGGCGTATATGTGGAAAACCGCACCGCATTAAATGCATGGGAATATCTACAGAGAGCACAACAGGAGTGTATATGCCTGCAGAGAGCTGGCTGAGCCCTTGAAAATGCACTTCACATCTGATTGATTCACAGGTCGTTTCTACCCAGGGTGCCAATCAAGTCCTGATTAGACATCACTGACTCACTGATGACGGTTCAGATGGGAGCAGTCGTGTCCGCAGGCTCGTTGAACACACAAGATTGATTCCTTCTTTAAAGCACATTAATATCTTGAAATGTAATAAGAGAAATTAATTGTCCATCTGACTCAGATGGCTGCTACAAAGTTGGTGCAGGGAGGTATTAGCAGAAGTGAAAGCAAATTCTCTTCCATGTTCCCTTGAATTGAGGATTAGGCCCCCAGTGCCCCCTGTTGGCCCCCACATCATCTGTTGATCCTCTCACACACTGATCCTCCACACTCATGAGGAAAAAGGCATGAAAAATCATAATGTCTAAACTCAGGCCTTCATATAAAATGTTCAATAAGATTACCTGAAAGAATAAAAGGCTGTCATAGGTTATTTTTGTCCATGTTTTTTGGTTTTTATCCACATTACTAGCTGATTCTTTTTCTTTTTTCCAATCAGAAATGATGATGATAAAATCAGATGGAGGTGGGATAGACAGCAATGAGTAGATGCATTTATGTTTCCATCCTGCAAATCTTATTTACGCAGTTCCTTACAAAAATACTGATACCTTTAGAACTTTTCCTCCTGTTCATTTTATTTTACTTTTCCAGTTTTGCCATGTATTTAGCTCGGCCCATCACTGGTGCTCATCTTTCTGATGTTTTTGTGTCTCTTTGTTTGTGCCACTTTCATTTTGAAGATAACAAAGATATGTGTAATGAATGAGAAATAAGTAATAAATCCCTGTAGGAAACTAAGGGGCATAAAAAAGAAACACATGATTGTACAAATTAAAGCTCAGCCGCACAAGCCTGCAATAACATAGCAAAAAATGGATTTGAACGATGCTCATGTTTTTTATATCGGCCAAAAAATATAATTTTCAGGAAATCTTCATGGCTTAAATTCATGGTTAACTTTAGAATTTCAGCAATGTTTTCATTCTTGATACGTTTACATAAAGGTCAGATGGAAAGAGTGCATGAGTGATAGTTGACCTGTCAACAGATTCTCGTATGCTGTGAAACTCTGCAGCTCCTCCAGAATTACACAAAACAGATGATTAAAGTACATGCAGATAGGCTCTCTATCTGCATGTACATGAAGAGTACAAGGCAGTTGGTGGCACCAGATTTTATTTATGGGTATCATAATAAAGGTGGGGAAATACATGCCAACCTTTTTAGATTTTATTATGAAAGACATTGATCCTTTCACTTCATGATTATGTGCTACTGTATGCCACATAAAATCCCAATAAATCCCAATAAAACTCTGCATATGAACACACTTAAGGGCTATGAATTCTGCTCAGTAAAAGCAGCAGCAGAGCACAAATCCAACTCTCTTTGAGGTAGTTCACTGTCTGATTGCCACTCTTTTATTTTTCATAGCTTTTCAAAGCTTCAAGTGCTGCAGCCAAGACCTCTGTAAATGTCTAAAAACCACAACTTTAACAATGGTGAGAAAATCAGGGCACTCTTTATTAATCTTTCAACATCTATTATCTCAGCTTTGAAATTTACTTGCCCCTTTAGTGTTAGAGATATTGGTTCTTACGGGACACATTTTATGTGTGTTTGGGGAACCTTTGTTATCTAGCATCCATTTTTATGTGCTATGTGATTTTGTTTTTTATTATTTCCTGCTGTTGTTATGGTCAGACATGAGGTTGTAGACGCATCATTTTTGAATGATACAACACAAGTTGAAGAAGCATCATCTAAACATGTTTGGGAACAAAATATGTCTAAGTGTGTGTTGTGTGAAAACTAATTCCACAAAAATGTGATTATTACTGTGAAATTTAAAGGTTGATGCTTTAAAAATGAATAAATATGTGATTTTACCCAACAGGACACTACATTTAGTGTAAATAATCTATCTTTTTTTTTTTTTTTTCTTTATATGTTAGCTTAGAAACTGCCTCCATTTGTGTCTGTTTGTTCAGTGGTTACTGAAACCCTAATAAAATCATAGTGAAGCAGACATACACTTGGAAGTGAACTTTGACCTATAGGAGTGTCTTTTTGCAAGTTACCTGAAGTGGAGGTAGGAAAGAAAAATCAGGCTCAAAACAGTTGGTTTTGAGCTACCAACTGTACTACAAAACAAAATGCCAGTCTAGTTTTAATCTTTTGTTATTTGGTAGTAGTTTGTGACCTCACTGTGTAAAGATTTACCCTCACAACAAACATCTGCAAGCTGACAGATTGATAGTGAGTCCAGTTGGAATGGTTAGCTCCATCATAGCTGAACATAAAATATGATCTAAGGTACATTTTTAGTATATTATGAAGAATTATATCTAATAATGCAGTTCGTAATTTAGTTATACACAAGTAACAAAACAAAGTCTTTTCTGTTGTAGCACTTTTCAGTGTTTTTAATATTCTGCCAATATCATCTTAATATTAGGTGATTAAGATGATAGCAGCTGCAGAAACTGGTGCCTATTACTGGGGAGCATGGGGGTGGAATCTTATCAAATGAAAAACTTAAAAGAGCTATTTAAATAGATTTGTAACAGTCGCAGTTCTAAAATTAATCCTTATCATACTCACATCTGGCCACACGCCGGTACTGTATCGAGGGGTCTCTGTCCTGTGTTAGTCAAGGTGAACTTCAGCAGTGCATTTAAGGACAACTCGCATACTGGATTGTCTGTGTATGGATATAAATCCAGAGTGTGCTTTTAAAAAAGTTTGTAAACGCTAAATTAATTATGATACAAAAGTGAAAACCAAAGTGACTGATGAAACTCAATCTTTTAGTATCAGAAGATAAGATAAGATTTATTTGTCATTGTCATCCACAGATTACAACGAGATTGAGATTGTGCTTAATTCGAACTACTCTTTCATTAAAAATGTAAAATATTTTTGTATTTGTGTGTATTGATTTGATAACATGCCCTGCGACAGAGTGGCGACCTGTCCAGGGTGTACCCCGCCTCTCGCCCGGAACGTACCTGGAGATAGACACCAGCACCTCCCGACCCCATTAGGGAAAAGGGTGTAAAGAAAATGGATGGATGGATGGATGGATATGATAGCATGTTAAATGTAGCTTTAACTCACTAATGCTCAGACAATAAGTTCTATCTACATCACCTGAGAATTGAAAAACTGTAATAAAACGTCCTAAAGTATTTGTTGAAACTATCATCCAATCTGTATGTATTTTGCATAGTCTTTCTGTGCATGTGAGTAATTTTTCTGTTTACTCACATGCACATCCAAAAGACATGTTTGTGAGCCAAAATGGCAGCTACATATTTAGATTTGATGGTGTGTGAATGGCTGTTCATATGTCTCGGTCTTGGGCCTGTCCTGGCGATTTCACACGCCTTTGACATCGACTCCAGCTCATCCATGATCCTGAAGTTAATGGTGATTAAATTAATTAAAATGGTAATGTAATGAAAAGGTTCACAGCATATAGGGGAAATGATACATTTGTTATATTTATTCTGAACTATTGCAAAATTTTACGAAGAGGACAGAAAATCTTCAATTTCAAAAATGATTACAAATAAAAATCTGAAAATGTTCAGAACTCTTCTTCACTCTTGCACCCTTAAATACAATGCAGCATTACTGTAAATACATTCTAATAACACATTTTCTGCCTAATAATAACATTTTCACACGAAATGATATAAACCACCTCCAGCAACCCCAAAGCACCTCGGATGAGTCCGTCTGCTGCTCCGCTTTCTGCACTGGCCTGCTGTGCGTCACACTGCACACTGTTTCAACTGTGACCCAGACATGCAGACAGACAAACAGCCTGATAGGGACCAGAGCAGCTGACTCTCCTAGTATGAGTCTGTTTTTGTACCTTTTCGTCTAATATTTAGTCTAAACCCGAGATTTAGACTAAATCTCAGATTTGCCGAGCTTTTGCTGTGATAAAACTTTTAGCACCTCTTTGACTCTCCACGTCTGCCTGTTCAGACGGTAACATCTCTCTCAGTGCCTCCGTATTTAAGGAAAATACTTTGAGGATAGTAAATTTGATACATTTTTGAGTGCTGAGCTCCAGTCTGGTTGGCAGCCTGGACAATGTAGCGAGTGGGTGAGTTTTTGCACACCATCTTGTCAGTTTTCAGGGAGCTTCGCAAGTGGAGAATGTTTTCCCACCGTTGCCCTAACCTTCCTTAAAAGGTGCAAAATGTTTGGAAGAAACTCATGCAAAAGTTTTCAAAACGGAATTTTCAAATAAATGTGAGGCGAGGTTACATGAGAAACACAAAAAAGGATCTAAAGTGGAGGAAGCACCTTTCCTGTAATGACATAAACATCAATTTTAAGGCGCCCTAAACAATCATCAATTTACGCTAGTATTAAATAATAAAGGCCTTGAGCAGGATAATCTGCAAGCTGGGCGACAGTACAACATACTGCCACCATATCCAGTGGGAGCAGGTCCGTTTCCTGTGCTTTTGATCTCAGACAGAAACACGTCTTCACAAAGCTGAAACATAACGTACGATTTGAGATTATGTTCAAATATACAGGGCACTAAAACAGTCTTCAGTTCACTGTTCAAACACCTGTGCTGTCTGCTCTGTGATCCCCTCACCTGTGATCTAAGCCTTTTATAAACCTTCAGCAGCACACTGGAAAGAAAGGTGAAACTCCTCCCTCTGAGACTGACGAGGCAGACGTTTTTCTGAGGCAGTAAAGATAAAGGATGAGGAGTTTCCCACCTGTCGACAGGAAATGGGTTTGAGTTCGTTTTAAACCAGAGCAGGCAAACATAGGTACTTTTTTAGACCTTGCAAAGATCAATTTGTAATAGGAACCAAATCCTGAAAAGCAACCGATATAGCAACCAAAACATGTTGTTGGGACCTGCTAAGACATGCCCCAGCAGCCCACCTTCTTCTTCATACATCCCACCTAAAGTAATGCTCCAGTTCCTCGTTTGTACTTCAGAAATGTATTTAGGGCTTGGGGTTTTATTTGCGGTGGCAGGACAGGATTAGTTCGGGCTTACCGAGCTGTGCACAGACGGAGCGAGAAGTAGAGGCAGCCTTTAGACTTTGTGAACTTTGGTGGAGAGTGAAAGAATGTGCCTCGCCTCAGCTTGTGAATCAACAACTGTGGTGAAAAACATGTGTATTATCTATCATTTCAAACTCATCATGCTTTGTCAAGAGAGCTTGTAGACTGCAGCTACGTTGCTTTGCAAGACTTTTCCCAATTCTTGTGAATGAACAACCACAAACCTCCATGTGTTTCCCTGTGATTTTAGATCAACACTAAGAGTTTGACTGAAGGAAATGAAAAGGTTTCTAATATATAAATATTTTAGAAAGCTATGAGAACCAGCTTTCAAGTCTTGCCTCAGATTCTGACTTGGATTTAGGTTTGCACTTTGACTAGACCATTCTAATTCCTGATTATGCTTTAACCTAAATTCTTCACGTTCATGGTCATTTTCCTGCTGGAAGATGAACCTCTGCCAAAGTCTAACAACTTTACTTTCCTAACTGTTTCTTATCTAACTCCATCCATCCGTTCTATTGTGAGATACAAATAACCAGAAAAATAAAAGCTGCAGTTTTGAAATTGTGATTTCTCTTTTTATTAAGGGAAAAACAACTGACTTAATTCTTCATTTTTACTTTGTAAATGTTGGTATTTTCTATGTGTAACTTCAAGATTTTGCAGCTTAGGAAAAAAAATTGTAAATGAAAATGATTAAAAAAATGATTTAGAATGTAGCCTGAGAGGAAACCTGTGATATTTTCTTATAAAATAAACTGTATTTCTGGTTAGACTTGTTTTAGTTTTTAATACATAATCCTTTTGCTTATCTGAATAAATTAATGTCACATCTTGTTTATTCTGTCTTTGATAACATTTATTTCACCACAAATGAACGTTTGGTGGCAGAGTTAAATTAAGCTGCATGTCTTTTTATGGTCTTTGCTTTCCTCAGTTAAATCGATCCATTGCTTGCCGTACATCAAAGAGGTTTTAATGCAAGTCACTTCAATATAGCCTCTTTTAAGTGTCACAAACAGAAGCCGCTGCCATTTAAGACAATTAGACCCTGAGCTCACGTGAGCAAGCTGGCTAAACAAAGCATAAAAATAGCTACAAGAGTCTAGCTCTTTTATGAAGCTGCCATCAATGGATTTGGTCCATTTTATGAATCTTTTCTCAGAGAGGTCCTGCTTGTAAAACGAAACAGAAGACATCTCAGGGTGGATCTTGCTATTGAGGACATGAGGGCATAAGCCAAGGCGGAGCTGAGAGCATTTAATATCAGCGTTGATTCTCTCTGGTCACATGGGAATCTCCCAAGACTCTCATAGTGTCTCTGATGGAGATGCAGAAATTTGCAGCTCGGATGAGAAAACCTGCCGGAACAAACCAGCACTAGTTGTGCACTCTACAAATCAAGACAAAAGCCGCTGCTGAAAGAAAACACCACGTCAAATTTGCAGTTTTCCACAAATTTTATGTGAGACACGCAAACATGTGGAAGGTGGTGCTCAGGTCATATCAGAACAAGTTGATGCAAAGCACTCCGCTTGGAGGAAAACAAGCACTGCACACCAACTTGATTTACAACCTCCCAATAATGAAACATAGTGGTGGCAGCATCATGAGGTAGAGGTTGTTTCAATAGGGACATAAACTGTTGTTACAGTGGATAGGAAGAAGCATGATGTTTAATAAAGGACAATACTGGAAGAACACCAGTTCCAGAATTTATCCTGGAACAGGTTCACCTTTGAAGAGGACAACTACCTTAAACACTCAGCGAGAGTCTAAATATAGAATGACTTAGATCAAAGTGTATCCCTTTGTTAGAATAATTTCCATACATGCTCTTCATTCAGTCTGACTGAACTAATTTGCAAAGAGGCAAAATTTTCTGTCTCTGCATGAAAAAAGATGACAAACGCCTCCAAAAGCCTTGCATTATTTACCGAAAAAAGTAATGCTACAAAGTAATAACTCAGGTGGAGTGAAAACAAATACACCCTGCAGAGTTTAGACTTTTATTCATGAAAATGTTTGCAAACCACAAATCACTTCCTCTTGACTTCAGTCTGTTTCCTAAATGTTGATGCTTGCGGTTGTTTTAGTAAAATAAAATCCTATCTGTACAAGTAGTTTGTCAACACTGTTACACTCCCAATATTTCCACTACAGATTGTGATTAAACATCCAGCTGACAAAGATCTGTGTCCATCCAAACCTCCTACAGTAAGATATGAGGCTCAGTCACATCAGCTCTTTTTCCTTGTTCCTTCTAAGCAACAACTTTGATCAGCAGCTGCAGTTTCCTGGATTAGTGGGGTCTGAATGAATGAGCAGAAGCGGGAAGGATATAGGTTGATTGCTATCAGCTTTGATTTAACACTAGCACCGAGTCTATCTATTGCATGCCAGCACTTCCTCCTCTTTTGGTTACAAATTGAGATATCTGCTGCAAATCGACCTGAAATTGGTTGAAATCTGATGGAAAACAAAAACTTATTTTTTACCTTGCACGGGAACAAATAAACATTTTGGCGTCAGTTTGCTAAGAGACGCAATGTTTTGCATTCATAGCTGAAACAAATGAGAAAGAGCTGATTGAGGAGAGGAATGTCTGAGCGCCTCGTTATCAGAAATGAAGTGACTCAGGCAGACAGGTGGTTACTGCGGTCGGCGCAGGTAGGGTAGTAGCCTGCTAACGGGGTGTGATTGAAGCTTTTCCTGCTGTTTGTTGTGTTCCTATTCCCCTTTTCAGTCAGAGGGGAGTTATTACCATCGCTTTTTGCTGCCCGAGGTGAAATGGCACACACTCGAAGCACTCAGGGCTCATTAGAGAGATAGAATCAGTGTCCTCACTTTAATGAAAGCAAACCCAGAGGAGTTCATGTTGAAGCACATTGCTCATCTCTAAGAAGTATATTTGTACAGCCAGTGCTCTCAGATCACAGTGAATCAGATTGGGGCATTAATCATTTATAATGCTGTTTCACAACTTTATGTCTTCGAGTCATCGGTGGTGTTCTCCAACTGAAGCTCTCCTGTAAGCTTGTAGATCAACATGTGTTGGTACAAGCATCATATGTGCCAGAGCTCACATTTAGTGTTAAATATAATACTCTAACTGTATTCTTTATGCCACTTTATAACTCTTGTTTTGAGAAAATCTGAGAGTATAATCAACATGGTGCAACAAAAAAAATTGAAATAGTAATATGGTTCTATACTTTTGTCAAACTTTGGAAAAGCATGCCTGAAAAGTTTCATGTTTCATTACATTACAGCCACAAATGTCAAAGTAGTTTGTTGGGATTCTATGTGACAGACCAACACAAAGTAGTTCATCATTGTTAAGCTGAAGGAAAATGATACAAAGTTTTCTAAACATTTTAAAATAATGGTCTGAAAAGTGCTAAGAGTTATTTGTATTCAGTACCCCTGAGTCAATGTGGTTTTCATTTTAGAATCAGATTTCGTTGCTGCATGTTGCATCCCCACACCATGATATTGCCATCACCATGTATGTGTTCACAATTATGTACATGTACAAGTTTTCCACTGGGTATAGTGTTTAGTATGTAGGCCAAAAAGTTCAGTTCTGTCTCATCTGACCAGAACATCCTATTCCACCTGTTTGTTGTGTTCTCTACATAGTTTGTGACAAACTTTAATGGGACTTTTTATGACTTTCTTTCAGCAGTGACTTCATCTTACTACTCTTCCATAATAGATTTCCATTGAACATATTCTTCAATCTCAATCTGGTGCTGATTTTCTTGATGACTGTCCACTAATGTTCTCTAACAATTCTCTAATCTCTTCACAGAACAGCTGCATTTATCCTGAGATTAAATTAGTTGCACTGGACCCTAGTTGGGGTAATCAAAATTAGAACGGATATAACTCTTCTCCACTTTTCAAGCGTGGATTTGTAACTGTTTTGAAAACCACAGAACATGTTCAACCTTTTCCGGTACTATGGAGTTTGTGTTCATCTATTACACAAAATCCAGTTGACAACATTAACGTTTGTGGTTGTTATATAACAAAATGTGGGAAAGCTCAATGGGAATGACTGCTTTAGCAATGCACTTCAACTGTAGGATATTATTTTTAGTTATAAGTTCCTACCATTGGAAGTTTTTTTGTTGTTAAGGTGAGGGCTTTGATTTAGACAAGAGTGGAACAGACAGCTCATACTAGCAGGAGTTCAAATGAGTCTTTTCTTATTTAAAGATTGTGTTATTCTTTGTTTTTAATTGACTTCATTCTATTAGTTTTGCCGCTTATTGTCATAATGATTTGGTTTGCTCTTCACTGAAGGCTTCAAAATTTATTTTACACAACAAAAGCCTGGATTGTAAATTTCAACACTGAAAATATGAAACAGACCATGCTAGTTGTTCTAACAATGGATGGCTCTGATTCATAAAGTCACAATTCAGTTTTATTTCTGATTCAATTCAATATTGATTCATTCCAAGCATGCCAAGTCTATTTGGATATAAAGGGGAACAGCAAAAGGCTTTTGTTGCCATGGGAGAAAGCTTCACATATTTGGAGGAAAATTCCTGCTTTGGCTCTTTTATTATGAAGGTTTGTAAGAGAACTTGGGGGAAGATAAGAAGAGGGAGGTAAGGTAACACATTAATCTAGACCACAGACAAGACAAAAAAGAAAAAAAAACTGGCTAAGACAGGTTAACCATAACACCAAACACTGCTGTACATCTAATGACTGTGATGACCACTGGGGAAAAAAAATCACCCATTGCCATGTTCAAGTAACCAATGTGTGAGGAACTAAGATTAGTGTCATGATCTGCTGTCCTGCTAAAGTTTGCCAGCTGAAGAAGGATACACTAATGACAAAAAAAACTATGGAAATGGTCAGTAGTAATACCCAGATGAGTTCTAGTGTTTAAATTGTGCTCAACTGGTACAAAAGGGCCAAAAAATATGCCCCACACCACAGCCATCAGCCTGAAACATTGAAAAGAAACAGCACAATCTCTGAATTTAAAACTTGTAAAACCAGGTGGTAATTTTAACATTTCCAAATGAATCTGTGTAGGAGTTGGACCTGGAGTGGTCTTCTGCTGCTGGAACTATCTGGATCAAGGTTCAACATTTTGTGCATTCAGAGATGGTAGTGTGTATACCTTGGTTCTCTAACATTTTAAAAAAGTCCATTCTTCCTTGACCTGAGATCAACAGGCATCATCGTCAACTACTGCTTACCATGTTGATGTCTGGACTTTTATTGAACCATTACAACATCTTGATTCTTCTCTTTTTTTAGCGATTTTGTTTTCAACTTGCCTTTAAGTTTTGGTAAATCCAAAAATTAGCGTGCCATATTGTTTTTAGTTTTGGTTTAGTCTTTCAGTTTCAAATTTATTTAAGTGTTTCAAAGCTGACTTTTGGCACTTTCATGTTTTCCCTTTTCTCATTGTAGATTGATGTACTTCAGATTGTTTGGAAATGGCCTAATAACTCTTGAGAGGTTGGTCTGCAGCAACAATGCTTCTCTAAGGTCACTGCTTATGTATTTCCATCTTGGCATTATGTTAACACACACGTGTAAGCTCTAGATCAGAAAAACTGCCAAAGGTTCTACATTTATAGAAGAGCGTACACCTCTATGATTATTATTAGTAAATAATAAAGTCCATTCAGTTCCACTGAGGTCTAACTTTGCAATACAACACACTGATTATTTTCCTTCTCAGCTTACAGAGTAAGCTGATGGGGTTGGTAATGTTGTTGTATTGAATGACACAATTTTAGTTTAAGCTGTTGGACAGGTGGACTCAAAATTTTTTAAAACATTGGTAGTTAGAAGTGTCTGACTCAAAAGCTTGTACAAAGCAAGCTTTTGTAATCACCACTGTGCGTAAAGAAAAGTTCTAATATTATGGTGGCCTAAGACCTTCACTTTGATGATTTTTGTGCAATTGCCATTTTTCCAGAAGTCACTGTCATCCATGTAACAACTTAAAATGCAGTTACATTAATTCTTTTGTCATAAAATACTTCGACAAGGGTTCCTATTTTTAGATATTGTTATAACCCTCCCCAGATTGTTTCGCAGCAATATGTATCACATGCTTGAATGCTTCATGTGATACATAGTCATTGGATGTTGTTCATTACATAAAATGTGCCTGGCTGCCTCTTTCATTCTTAATTCTTATAAAAACAGCAAGGGTTGATTTACTTTTGCAGGACTGCTGCATTTCGGCCTACCAGTTGCTTAGCCAGTATCCAATCACCAAACTGTATTTATTTAATTTTCCATTCTTGATATCAGAGTGGAAGCCGTCTTGCACTACCACAGAACCTAACATCCAGAGACTTTCTTAAAACTTCCCTTGGGAGTACATCTAATTAGTGCCAAGGAAAATGAATGCTGCTCCTATATTGGCTGCTTTGCACATGCCAGCCAAAAGAGTGTCAAGTGGCATTGTGCCAAGGTGTCTCAGTTTCACAAGTTGCATTTTCTACTAAATATTTTAGATATGCTCTCCAAAAGGATGTGCGAATAGGTGAATTTTCCACAAATACCTTAGATGTACGTTCTGCAGGGCATATATCATCCATCAATTTTACAACTTTTTTTCTGATATGGTTATGTTTGTAGCTGTCAGTTATTATATTATTTTCTGTCTGAAATTGAGAGCTTGCATGAAAGAAAATAATGAACTCAAGGGATAAGATGGGGAATGGTGACCTTAAATCTGGAATGCCAGTGCATAACCCAATGACCAACCAAGAGGAAAGCAGTTATAGCTAAGTATCCAACTCTAGCGTGAGTTCATAAAGTGAAGACGTACATGGTGATTTATCCAGTCAGGAGAATTGTTGTGCGAAAGCAGTTGCAGGGAGGCAAACCGGCACCCTTTAGAAATATTTAAACCCAATCTACCTGGTGGGCTCACTACAAGACTGTTTTTGACAATAGCCATCATGTAAAGTGTTGTTTAGATCTTCAAAGTCACTCCAACACATTTAGTGGTTGTAAGGGAAGGAAGTAGAATTAGACATCTACTGCAGACAAATGGTTTCTCCTTTATATCAATCATTTGCTCAGACACTGAAAAGACATGCTTCTATAGCTAATTATTGATGCTCATTTCTCAATTCAATCATGCCCACAAATGACCACCCATAAGTAGCCTGGGTGGTCTGCCTGTTGACTTCTTGTCTGAGCAATCTGACAGGATCATGGTCTGACTGAGTGTATGTATGCAGATGGCAATAGAACTGCATGGAGAAGCTCCATTTCTTTTTCACACACGCACACACACAGATATATATATATATATATAAAAACACATTGTTTAAAAACATTACATTCATGCAGCTTTAAAAGATAATTGCATATAGCCTCTAAAGGTATATTACGTCATACATTTTTGCGCATAAACACAGAGGCATAAAAGTAACAATATGATTTTGTTTATATTCTCTGGTGTGAAACTTTGAATACAGTCATATTTAAAAATACTGACACGTGTGGTCCCTCCCTTCTCCGTCACCATTGCAAAAGACTGTGATGGTGTTGCATTGACTCACCTTGAGCTCAAACACCAGCCCCCTTTGCTCTGTGCTCTCTCAGCGCGCTCCCTCCCCTCCCTCAGAGTTCACCCTGCCCTGCAGTTCAAAGTGGTTTTGCCTGTCTAGCCTTGGCGTTTAATGTTTAAGTATTGGGAGCGGCTGGAGAGTGCAAATAAAATGCCTTTACAGACTCCGGGAGAGCTGTGATTCCAAATACAGTATTGTGAAATTCCCATTGTAGCTCACGGATTAGCTCCAGGGCACCTGTATCTGTTGGGCTGGATTGTTACTCACTGCTTCCACATAATGCTTTATGCGTGCGACTTAGATAAACCATTGAGAGGCCAGCCATTCACACATTATTGCCGGGACAAAAGAGGACACATGTTCGTGGGATTGGTGGCTACCTGCCTGTGTTGTAAACGGTTTGTCAAATGTTCAAAACAGGATAAAGGTCTGAATGTGAACTCCACCTGCGAGCGAGAAAAACCCACAATGAATTGCGGTTGGGCCGGCTTTCCGATTGACTGACAGAAGGAAACCCTATTTTTCCCTAGTAAAGGGAAAACAGCACAGCAGCCTGACACTGCTTAAATGTTTTGTGCGTGATTATTCCGTAGTCCTAATCCGTCTAACAATGTTACAAAACATTCAGACAGGAGGAGGCTTTAAGCAGTAATTGGGGGGACTTACTCTGGTTAAACTCCATCAAACACTCCTGGTTGCATCTAGCTTGTGCTTCATGAGGACTGTGGTTCGAGAAATCAAACATAGGCGTGGATTTTGTCTTAGCAACAGCATATCTATTAATGCCTTTGAATGTCAAGATGAAGAGGGAGGATTTTAAAATGAAGGCAGCATAATAGCTGAGTATTTTTTATTCCAGCGGAGGAAGCAGTGCAGGTGAAGTCTGGAGGGAAGAGAGACACAAAAATGGCAAAAAGTGATTACTCACTGGCTGCTCTGTGCCTGAATGGGAAAGGCATAACAGACTTGTTAATATGAATTGTGTAATTTAAATGACCTCAATCCATTCCAGACTACATCATAAAAAGACCTGACTTTTGCTGCCATGTCTAATGCTAATGACAATGTGAATGAAACTGTGATACAATACACAACACTGAAAAAAGGCATCCCTAAAGCACAATCTTGCCACCACAATGTTTCTCTATGGGGATTGTATGTTTAGAGCGATGTGAAAAGCCCCTTCTTCTACATGTTTACTATACAGTAAATACATGTAGAAGATGTACATGTAGCAAATTAACAGCAATTAATTTGCTGTTAATTTGCTATTAATGAACTATTTATTTAATTGAAAGTTTGTTTTATCAATTTGTCCTTCCAACTTCTCCATTGAGGTCAGATTTGTGAGGTTCGTTACAAATAGTTATCCAGTACACAGATTTTCCCACTTGAGTTGTACAATGGACCCCGAATTTCTCGGGGGACTTTGGAACCACAGCTGAAATGTGAACAGCTGAAATTGGTGAATATTTGAGATCCCCTCTAAAAATGGTTGCAACTACCCATGTTGAAAGTTTAAGTACCAAATATACCTTAAGATGGATTAATGTGCATAGTGGAAACTGTCTATGCACTGCGACAGACTGGCCTGTCCAGGGTGTACCCCTCCCGGCCCCATTAGGAACAAGGGTTTACAGAAAATGGATGGATGGAAACTGTCTACACATTGCTAACATCTGCAGTCTTCATTGCCTTTTGTAGGAACAGCCAATCAGTGCCAAGGAAAAGAAATGGCACTCCTCGATTGGCTCCTTGACAAAAAAAAACTTGTCCAGTAGCATTCTGCCCAGCTATTTCATCTTTCCAAGCTGCATTTTCTTTAGAATATTTTAGAGATGCTCAATGAAAGAACTTGTAAATTTTCTGCAAAAAACTTCCACTCAGCACAGAAAAAGTTGCCAATATTTTACTGTGAATAAGTAGGGATTGAGTGTATACTTCTGTAGCTCTTCCAGAGTCGCCATGACAGCTTATCTGCCTCGTTCTTTTCATTTCCAAAAGACAGCTTGAACTCTGCCCTGGGAGATGTTATTTTATAACCTAAATCTGCTTTAAACTTCTGTGTGCTGTCTGGTCACAGGGTTTTAATTGGGGTATCTGTGCATTCCTGATTTTTTAGATTTTTATTGGTAAGTAAAAGTTTACATCCACATATCAAGCTACATATCATTTCATCACTGATGAAATCATGTTGTTTTAAATTGTTCCTTTTGACAGTTAAAGAAAAGAAAATGTCTCCTATAACTCTCATTTACCAGATTTGTACTGTTTGCCTGCAGATATTTCCTTTGCTTTTAGCTTCTAACTCCACCCATTTGGCGCTGCCGTAGACCAAAGCTAAACACTAAAGTGTAATGTTTGCAAATATTCTTTGCCCCAGGTCTGCCTGAAAGATTCTTGGTTTCCTCTGCGGGAGAAACTCAAGTTCAGACCCATCAATGCAGCTCGCTCCTTCAGCTGCATAATTCATTGCTATTTCTCCATAATTCATTTTATTCTGCGTCGCGTTTTGTCACTCGCTTAATTTACAAAGAACCCTCTTTGGCCTGTAATATTCACCTTATCATGAGTTTTATTTTGCCTGACAGACATTTTTATGATTACTTGTACTGAAGGAAACTCCTGAGGTCCACCAAGCAAAACACTGACTATGATGCTTCCATAATTGCTGTGAGTCTTATGTTTGACTAGCTCATCCATAAAACCAACTATGGAGGAGGACATCTTAAGAAAATCTGTCAAACACCCAAACTGAAATCCACCACTGGAAGTAATTTAGGATTATACAGCAGTGTGCCAGGTGCACACGCCATCTTTTGGCCAGGAGCTGATGATCACGATCTCATTGAGCGGCAGGTAGCCTTACCCCCTTTGGTTCCCACAAGCCTGGCACAGGCTTGAACAACACCAGACTGGAGGTCAGCCAGAGCCTGCTTTAATGAGACTGAAGCCACACCAAAGCCTGGCATATCTGTCCTCACTTCAGAGCGATCGTGCCACGCAGTCTGTGTGATGAGAGCCAAGCTTGGCCCTGAAACAGTCCTCTGCCTGTAATTACTCTTTGTTAGGAGACAAATCTTTTTTTTTTTTTTTTTTTTTTTTTAGTTGAAAATTTTTTGAATATATTTTTTTTTCTTAAATTATGAATCGTGAATGCAGTTAAGGTTTTTGGCTGAAAAAGTGAAGCTGTGTCAAAC